>JABEZY010274867.1:0-30421 GCA_013467495.1 Gossypium gossypioides
TTTCAAATCATATCAATAAACACTTTAAATCCAATTCAAAACATGCATATTGTCCCTTATACAAGCCCTTAAAGCCCTAAATACGTGTTAGAAACAAGTCGGGACTAAGTCGGAAACTCAGAAAATTTTTCAGAAAATATTGAAAATTTTCAACACTACAGGGGTCACACGGCCAAGAGACACGCCCGTGTCTCAGGCCGTGTGGGCATTTGAAGTAGGGACACACGGTCGTGTCCCAAGCCATGCCCGTGCCCGTGTAACTCACTGACTTGGATCACTTGGCCAAGTCACACGCCTGTGTGCTAGGCCATATAACAGCCTGACTTGTAACCCTTTAAAAGCTACAGGGGACACACGACCGTGTCGCCTGGCCGTGTGTCACACACACGACCGAGACACGCCCATGTCTCTGCCCGTGTGGACAAAAATAGGCCACTTTACAAGCCATTTTCTCACCCAAACTAGCATGTACCTATAAGCACTTTTGTACCAACTTTCAAGCCATCCAAAGACATCAAATTCATGCATAATCAAACTAACCAAGCATAATATAAACACATCCAACCAATATGCCAATAGGCACCTCAATCACAATATCATTTCATACACAATTAGATACTTGAATTTTTGCTAAGATGTTCACTAACTTCAAACTAAGTTTAAAACTTCACATGCCATTTGATTTACCAAGCAACATAAACCATTTGGTACCAAAAATGCCATTCTAAACTAGCACCAAATAACCATAATGCATACATACTAAAATACCAATTCACCACAAATTCATCATATCACAAGTGATTACATCTATGTCCTTTTATCAATTCAAATGATACATATATACAACCTAGAAAACAAAGTGTCCAAACACATAACTTAATAGTTCATTATTATAAAAAAATTATCTAGACACATATACATATAGCCACATATACATGCCACAATCCCAAAAGAGTTCAAAAGCTACTAACGATGATGGACAGTGTGAGCCGAAGTTTCGATCCGTCCTAAGTCAGTAAAAGTAATCTACAAAATGACACACAAACTCGTATAAGCTTATAAAACTTAGTAAGTACATGCAATTTATTTAAATTAACATTAAATGAATGAACTCTTATTTTACTTAATAAATGTTACCGATACATAACCACAGCATGAAAGTGCTATCAAGAGTACCGAAGTACAATAGAGGCACGTATGTGCGAATAGGGGTACCAAAGTACAACAAGTCTCTACTAAATTATAAAGTATAAATACATAAAGTAATTGAATTAAAAAAATTACTACTATGAACCTACTTTGACAACTAATGTGTAGAAGTACGACCAACTAATCCGTGACTTTCACCTTCTCTCGATTTAAATCTGGTTGAGATTTACCTTGATCTAAATAAATAATTATACTCAATTAATTAGTCCTAAAATTAAATCCAATTATTCAATTGGATTAAATCCATAAATCATGCATAATTTAGCTTCTTTATAATTTAGTTTCAATCAATCTCAATTATTCAATTAAATCCATAAACCACATTTATGCATAATTACAATTTCACCCCTAAATTTTTAACTTCTTTACAATTTAGCCCTTAAGCTCAATAAATGAAATTCATGCAAATTTATCCCTAACTCAAGCTAGCTGAATTTCATATAAGTCCCTATCAACTGATACAATTCATTATTTCACAATTTACACCATGAACCTTTCATATTTTTTTCAATTTAACCCCTAATTGACATTTTCAACAAAATTCACTTTACAAAAGTTGTTTATCTAACAACATATATTCTTTTTCTTCCATCAAACATCAAATTCACATGATTTCATTCATGGTAACACCTTAGAATTTTAATAGTTTTGCAAATTAGTCCTTGGGCTAGCCAGATTAAGCTACAACGACTTTAAAAACGTAAAAAATCATTAAAAATGGAGTTAAAATTCATACCATGCAATCCCAAAAGCTCAAACGAACTTTCAAGCTGCAAAAATGGGGTTTTCCAAGCCTAATTTCAGTGGAGAAGAAAACTCATGAACATGAGCACTAATTTTTCTATTATTTGTTTTATGATTATTTTACTAAATTACCATTTTAACCATTATTTTTAACCTTCAAAAATTAACTAAACCATGCCCATTTTTGTACATTAACCATATCAATGGTATAATTACAACATAAAACCTACTACCATTTAAATTCATAGCTAATAAATCTCTTTAATTTATAGAACTCAAGTTTTGCACCTTTTGCAATTTAGTCCTTTTTATCGAATTAAGCATGCAAACGGTAAAATTTTTTAACAAAATTTTTATACGATACTAATAACATGTATTCATTAAAATAATAAATAAATAGATATTCTCAGATCAAATTTTTGGTCCCAAAACCACTGTTTTAATTTCACTGAAAATAGGCTATTACATGTCACAACATTTTTCTGCCCTGACAATCATAGTAGAGCATACACCGAATTGCCGAGGCATTACATATGTCACAATTTAAACAAGAAAGCATTCATGAAGCTAGGCCTTTGACTAAAAAGATGGATGGAGCATACAACTACCTCCTTGGCTACTCAGTCCTTAGCTATAGTGGAATGTCCCTAACAATTTTTATTACACAATCATACTTAGATCCACCTTTCTAATCAACAACACTATGGAGCAAACAAAGTGTTGCTAACCTATTAACGATGCTGAAGCATTGGAGTGTCTACTATATTTTATTTCAATAATATGTCGTAGCATTCTTAATAATACTAGGTTCTAGAATCCCTAAAGCATTAAAAGATACTCACTATAATTCAATAAAAAGGTGCAGAGTATAAGGCATCCTATTTTTAGAAATCAATTTCCAAGCAATCTAGCCTTAACAAAACTTACCAAATTCATTTTTACAAATTCAGGCAAATCGAAAAATAATATTTATAATCATCATCGAACATCATGAATAAAAACTGTAGTTCGTATAGACAAACAATAAATCAATAGTCACAATGCCATGGAAAAATACTCCTATATGCAACAATATGGATATATCCTAAATACAAAATGCAACCTAGAGGCCCAATACACCCCTAAACCTAAGGGATACATTGTCCCCAATGCATGAAACAACATAAACATAAGTATATGCATGGATATAGAAAAAATAATATGCAATGTATTAAGAAAAGAAATAAGGAAAGAAAAAACTTATCGAATTTAGACTGGATTGTAGGTGCATCATTCAAGTCGTCTCATAGTCTTGCGGGCTTTGACTTTGTACCTCATTTTTCGTTTCAAAGTGGTGCTCTCTCAACTTTCCTTATCAATTTCTGAAAGATCATCGATTAATTGATTGATTGCTTTGTCTTGCTCAGTCACAGAAGTTGGTGAAGACATGGGTGAAAAAGTTTTACCCTTATTAACAGCAGTGGCAGTCGTAGTGGCAGCGGTAGTGGTAGTGGCTTGCTCATCTTTCTGTCCTTCTTCTATAGGGTCTTTAAATACAGATTTTCCCAGCTCATCCTTAGCAGCTTTCTCCTTTGGAGTGGCTTCTTCTTCCATGGAATCACTGCTAGTAGTAGGTTGGTCTGGCTCCTCCTCAGAGTCATCAGATGATAGTAAGGTCGATGGAAACACAGGAAATGGTGGCATGGGTTTTGAAAAATTCTTCTAAAGGGATCTTTGTATGGCCAAGTCCCGACTTTTTGCATAAGCCCAATACTAAGCCTGGTGTGCATTGAGTTGTCCCAACTCTTCAACGAGGTAGTACAGTTGGACTTCAAAAAAGGACAACCTTTACTCTAGCCATGTCAAAGAATGTAAGATTTTCTGGTTAAGGGAATCACGAGAGTTAGAAGATGTCAAAGAATGGCACATTTGCTACTTCACACAGGGCTGAGATAAGAGAAGGGAAGTTTAAACTGCCAGCATTCTTATATACACACTTGTGAACTTCCTGAAATATAATTCTCCCAATATTTATCCTTCAACCTTGAATAATATAATGCAACAACAACATTCTCTCCTTTGAATCTTCATATTATGTGTTGATGGCATCAATCTACTTTTCAGGAAGTGATACCAGACCTTCCCTACTGGCTTCAACGCAGCGTGCTCAATAGTGTAACAGTCGTGGCTTGAAATAGTCCACTGTGTTCCTTCAACATACAAATCATTCAAAACTCGTGATGATTTTACTGGTGTAATATTGTCAAAAAGCTCCAAATGTTCATCTTCAACCTCCCCGAGATCGAAATAAAAGGTCAAATTTTAACCCAAGCACTAATTTCTTTGACGTTTTGAGTTTACTTTCAGTATAGGAGCTTAGGATTCACAAAAGAGTTGCCATTGGGCTGAAGACATTACTAGAAAGGGAAATATTCAACCCTTTTTCGCACAAACCTATAGCTCTTACCTTGCTCCACCACCACTCCTAAGTAGATCTATAGTGCATCTCCCTTAACCCTTAATCCTGCAACCTTTAACCCCCTAAATCACCACCTTAAACACTTTCTTTTGAAGCCACCAACCACCATACCTAAACTATCCTTAAAACTGCCACCCCTTTTATCTCTAAACCTTACCGTCGGTTACTCATCCACCTATTCCAAAACTAAAACCACCTTTACCATGTTTTCTAACTCTAACGCTAAGAGTCCCTTTGTCAAGCACCATTCCACAAAGTGAACAATCTGCTATAATGTATATGCTACAACATATGCAGTGGTAACAACAAGTTTATTGGAGATACTCAAAAATACGGGATGACTCAATTAGAGATGCTTTTAAGAAAATATTTCATGACACGTTTATCTTTGTGCCTAAATTTTCAAACTTTATATTTGAACCATGGAATCCAATGTTGAGGAAGAAATGAGGCGAGTCGAGTAAAAACAAGGACGATGAAGTAAAAGATGGGTCAGATTTAGAAGGGTCTGCAAATAAATAAAAATGGGGGATCTTTACTTTATTTTATTTTATTTTTTAGGATATTTAAAGTTTTTAGGATTAGGTTCTTTTAGAAATTTATTTCTCGTATAATAAAATAAGAGGTGGAAATCATCAATAAAATTGAAAAAATTGCTAAATAATAAGTGTGGCAATAGATATGTACATGTCTAGGATTGGATTTGCTTTAGAAAAGCTTGGTATTTAAGCAGTCAAACTTGACTCACCTCATTTTCCTTAGGTCCTACCTGGTGTACAGTATCTATTCACTTTTATATTTTCATTCTCTCTATTGTTTTTAACAATGGGGACATTGTTAATCTTAAGTAGGGGGGACCAAAAATTGAAATTGTTTTTCTTTTTCAGAATACATTTTTCTCATAATTATGATTAAGTTATATTTTGTTCAAAAATTTGAATTTTTGTTAATTATGCTAAACTTTAGTATAAATAAAGTTTTATTATCTCAATAATTGCAATGTTAGCTGAATTATGACATAAATCTTACTCTTAATAAAGTATGTAAATCGTACCATAAATTTTTAATTCCTTAGGAGAGCTAAGCATGCATGAAAGTTTAAGTGTCTCGAATTGACTTAGTAATTTCTTGAGGCAGAATCCTAGGAAGCATCGAATTTTGAAAATGATTTAGGCAAACTTTGTTTGGACCGTTTGAGCATTTCAAGCCAACTTTAACGAATATTTATCCCTTGAAACCCAACTCTGAGACTATATAGTCTGATTTTATTTGAACCATTGCAATATTAAGCTATCACTTCTCTCATAATTATCTCTAAATTGTCTCAAACACTAGACTCAGTCTATCCAGAATATTCTCTAAAAATAAGTTTGGGGGAGTTGAAAAGAAGTATCAAATGCTTTAAAAAAATTTAGTACATACAATAATATGCTCGTGTTAAAAAAAATAAGAAGAAGAAAGAAAGAAAGAAAGAGCATGTGTACTCAAATGCAAAATGGTGAATTTGAAGGTATTTATTCTGATAGCCCGATACAAGCTAAGTCTAGGGTTTTTAGCTTAAAATTATCTATCTTTTATCTATCCCTAGCGTAGCCATGTTACAACCTATTTAAAAGACCTTTCGATTCAGATTTTTGCAGTGCCTACATTAGTGGAGAGAAATTGCTAAGTTCAACATATGAAGGCATAAATTAAACTTAGTGATTGCAGTTTAGTTTTAAATAAGGGAATAAAAATAAATTAGTAAGAATTAACATATCTTTATTAAGAAAGAATTTAGTCTATTCTTGCTATCATGATCATGATTGAGAATAATTCAAACAATATGTATACTTGAGTTGCATAATGTAACACCTTGGTTTCTTGATTTTGTTTTTGTAAACTCTGTCATAAATTTTTACTTGCTTTAATGGTTAGGGGCCTTAAGTTGGGTCTGAGGTCTTGGGTTCAAGTCTTGACGTGAGCAACAAGGGAGTTATTTTTGCAAGTTTTGGATTAAGTGTGTTTGGGATGGAATTGGATTTGAAATCAAGTTCTAGGTAGTTATTTGAGAGTGGGGTGGAGTGGTTAGTTATTTGGGGTATCTTTTATTATTTTATTTTTATTCTTTTCTCCTAAAAATTAGCCACTACTTTTCATGTTTTTTACCCTTTTTGTTATTCTTTCTTTTTACTTCTTGGTTCTTCACACTCTGTTCCTATTTTCCTTTCTAATTCAAACAAAAGTTCAAGTTCGATTGTTGTCATTTGGTAAGTGTGTGGTTTGGTTTAAGTTTCGTTATGGAATTGATGACTGGTTGGGGGTTTTTATGGTGATGAAGTGTTGTTAAGGGTTTTTGTTCTCTTTGGTTTGTGTTTCTTGAATAACTAGGGGAAAATTGTGTGTCAGTGGGTGCTCTTTCGGCCGAGTTACTGTGTGGATCGTTGTCTCGAGGGTAAGTGATTTTATCGATTTAGCATAGTTACGGTTGCTGGGTTTTCGACATATTGGGAATACCAAAGTCTTTTGTTTTCAAAATTGGAGAGTTCGTGGTGATTAATTCATTGAAATTTGTTGACACACGGGATAGGCCATTTCGGGTTACGTGGGCCACACGAGCAAGGCCATTTTGGGCGTGTGGGCCACACGGGCGTGTGGGCCAAAATTTTAAAATTTTTCCCTAGGACCGTTCACGTCGTTCTAATCGACTATGGGCCTTCCGTAAGGTCGGTATGTATGGTATAAGCCTTAAAGCATGAAATCTACTACTTTGTTAGGTTGAAATTGACATAAATGACATTTATATGAGTATTATAAAATACGGTATGTATGATCTGTTCTGTTATATATAAGCATGTTTAATATCAGTTATACGAGCATGCATGGTATGTTAGTTCTGGTACCTGTTGTTCTGTTTCATCTGATGTTTATCTGTATCTGATTATGGGGCGGGTTATGTATTATGAGGAAATATTCTGTGTGAGGCGATTTCTCGCCAATATACAGGCAACAACGCTGCAATTAAATCTGAAAAGTGTCTTATAGACACTACGCGGTGTGTAGGGCCGGGTGAGTGTTTTATACCCCACGTGGTGTGTTGGGATGGACGGAGTTGGTGTGTAGAGGATGGGGGTAGGATTATGTATATATGTATCTGTATGTTCTGATAATACTGATTCTGTAGAAGGTTTACATCTATGTTTGTTCCGCTTAGGTTGAATCTGAATTTCTATTTGTATACGCCTTACACACTGAGTTTCAAACCTCACTCTTTGTTTGTTTGATATGTTCAGGCAACCCTTAGACTTAGGCGGGTCGGTGCGACAGAAGCTCAATTGTGACCACCTTTTCGTAAAATTCAATTATTTTGAAATTAGTTTAAACTTTTCTGGTTTTTGAGAGTTTTGTAATTTTGGGACTCTCCGGACTTTTGGGGACTACTTTTGGTTTTGGATTTAATTTTTCTTTTCTAAGCATAACAACTGATAAAATGGTTTTTCTAGAAACGTCAAGTTTTCTGATGTAACGGTTTTCAAGAAATAATTTGATTTTCCAAAATATGACATTTTAAAGAAACTCCGCTGCAAAACATTCAGTTTAATAGAAAGGCGTAATCGAGTAACGCTTTTAAATGAAATAAGTTTATCAATAAGTTTTCCAAACAAATCGGGCATACTAAGTAACAATAGTTACGATGATTTACCATTAATAAGGAAGTCATTTTATAAATTTCCTCGTAACACTTTTGGATTCAGCCATAACATCCAAGCTGGGTTTGAGGCGTTACATTTAGTGGTATCAGAGCCAGGTTGCAAAACTCGGGCTGTGAAATTTTGGGTTTAAAATTTTATTTGTAAAAACTGGTTTTCAAGCGAAATTTATTTTTACAATTTGAAAAGTAAGTATGCGGTACACCGAGTCTTCAATGCCGATCCTGTAAGTACTTCTAACTTAGAAGTATTGTTGTCAGAAAACTCTGAACTGTCTAAAACTGCAAGAGACTGAAAATTCTGAACTTTCTGAAACTACTTCTGATAATTATTCGAAGCATAAAATATTGCAAATAAATACTAAAATTGATTCATAAAACTTTGTAATGTAGATAAAACGTTGAATACGATGAGTGCTGGTGGAACTCGTGGTTGTAGTACTCGTGGGCACCGTAGAGGGACTCGAGCTGAGTCGTCTTTGATGTGCAGTATGCCCAATTTGGATACGAGTGAGAAACCGGATACACCTACAACTGAGCCTGGGTCTCAAAGCCGCGAGGCTGGGGACGACGCATTGTCCCAAGCCATGCTGAGAGTGTTGGATAGGGTCGCTAGACCTCATTCTAGTTCTGAGAGCCATGGGTCGGTAACTAAACGACTTCAGTCTAATGGTACTGAACTATTTAGGGGCGCCACTGGAGTCGCCCCTACTGTGGTCGAATACTGGTTGGAGGCCACTGAGAGGATAATGAATGAAATTGACTACACCCCTGAGTAGAAATTGAAGGGTGCAGTATCTCTACTTCGCGATGAGGCGTACCAATGGTGGTTATCGGTTGAAGAGAGTACTCAATCTGATTGGATTAATTGAGAGTATTTTAAAACTACCTTCCAGAGGAAATATGTGGGGATGAGTTATATAGATGCCTGTAGGCACGAGTCCATAAACCTCACTGAGGGGGATAGGACTGTGGCCGAGTATGAGGCCGGATTTCTGAGATTGAGCCTTTACGCTCGAGGGATGGTGGAATCTGAGCATGAAAAATGTGTTCACTTTGAGGATGGTCTGAGAGACAGTCCGAGAGTTCTAATAGCTCTGTAGAGGGAGCGAGAGTTCACCGTTTTTGTGGACAATGGGAAGATTGCTGAAGAGGTTAAGCGCGTTGAGCACCAGAATAGTGACTTAAAGAGGGGTAAAAATAAGATGGATTCGAAGCCCTCTATTTCTATTTAAAGGCCTAAAAAACGGGCTAGACCTGATTGACCTTTTTGAGTTTGGGTTCCAGTTACTCCTATTATAGCCCAGCCTTGTGGTGATTATGGTAGAAGTCATTCGGGCGAGTGTTGGAGGAGGTTGGGAGCATGTTTACGATGTGGGTCGATGGAACATCGTATTAGAGATTACCCACAACATTCTGATCAGATGCAAGCTTCAGTTCTGAGTTTTATACAGCCTCAGAGGGCAATTCAATAGCCGCATAAGGGCCGTGGTCCCGTCAGGGGTGGTAATGGTATGGGTAGAGGACAGAAAGCACTGAAGTAAGACAGCTTGTGTTGGTATATGCTGCTCGATGTCGTAAGGACAAGTACACCACTGATGTGATTGTGGGTATGTTCCTTATTTTGCACTGATAGACATAGGGTCAACACATTCCTACATAGCTAGTTCCATTTTTGAAAACCTAGGGATTCCAGTTGAGAGTACTTTTGGTGAGATTTCTGTACTGAGCCCGTTGGGTCAATCTGTTTGGGTAAATAGACTATATAGGAATATACCGTTAGAAGTACAATGGGTTGTGTTTTCGACTAATCTGATGGAACTACCGTTCGAAAAATTTGAGTTGATTCTAGGTATGGACTGGTTTGTGGAGCATCGAGTCAGTTTGGATTGTGCTACTAAGAGGGTAGTTCTGAGATCTGAGAATGATGTGAAGGTGGCTGTGATCGGCGAGCATCGAGATTACTTATCCAATGTGACCTCCGCTCTTGTGGCCGAAAAATCGGTTCAGAAAAAGTATGAAGCATATTTGACTTATGTAAGTGATACAGCTTTTGTGGACTCTTCTGTTGGGAATATTCAAACAATAAAGGAATTTTTGGATGTTTTTCCTGAGGAGTTATTGGGTTTACTACCGAATCGAGAAGTTGAGTTCGGTATTGAGCTTCTATCGGGTACAGCTCTGGTGTCTATCGTTCCTTATCGTATGACACTGAAAGAGATTATGGAGCTAAAGGCTTAGCTTCAGGAGCTTTTGGATTGTGGATTTATCCGTCTTAGTGTGTCTCCATAGGGGACACCAGTTTTGTTCGTGAAGAAAAAGGATGGCACCATAAGAATGTGCATCTACTATCGACAGTTGAATAAGCTAACTATGAAGAATAAGTATCCACTTTCGAGGATCGACGACTTGTTTAATCAGTTTTGTGAGGCTTCGGTATTCTTCAAAATAGATCTTCGTTCTTGGTATCATCAACTTAAGGTTAAGGAAGTTGATATTCATAAGACAGCTTTTAGGACTCGTTATGGGCATTACGAGTTTTTGGTCATGCCCTTTCGTTTGACAAATGCTCCAGCTACGTTCATGGATCTGATGAATTGGGTTTTCCAACCTTATTTGGATCAATTTGTTGTAGTTTTCATCGATGACATTCTAGTATACTCTGAGACCGAAGATGACCACGATGAGCTTATTAGAGTGGTTCTTCAGATACTACGAGAGAAACAGCTCTATGCTAAGTTGAGCAAGTGTGAATTCTGATTGAAGTAACATTTCTGGGGTATGTGGTTTCTGTAGAGGGGATCCGACTTGATCCTAGAAAGATTGAGGTTGTACTTGATTGGGAACAGCCTAAGAACGTTTCTAAGATCTGTAGGTTTTTGGGTATTGCGTGCTATTACCGTAGGTTCGTTGAGGGGTTCTCATTAATTGCATATCCTCTAACTAAGCTTTTCCAAAAGAACACCCCTTTTGTCTGGACTGATGAGCAGCAATCGAGCTTTGAGAAGCTCAAATATGTTTTAACTCGGGCTCCTGTTCTGATAAAGCCTGAATATGGTAAGAAGTTCGTGGTTTATAGTGATGCGTTACATGTGGGGTTAGGATGTGATCTAATGCAAGATGAAAAGGTTGTGGCTTATGCGTCCCGACAGCTTAAGGCACACGAGGGAAATTATCTGACGAATGATCTCTATTTAGCTGTTGTGGTTTTTACCTTAAAGATTTGCAAGCACTATCTGTATGCTGATAGATGTATAATCTACACCGATCACAAGAGTCTTAAGTACCTCCTTACCCAAAAGGAGTTGAACCTTAGGTAGCGTAGATGGATTGAACTGCTCAAGGATTACGACTACACTATATAGTATCATCCTGGTAAGGCCAATGTGGTGGCTGATGCTATTAGCTGTAGAGCAATGTTTGATTTGAGGGTGATATCTGCTTGCCTAAGTCTGTTTGATGATGGGAGTCTACTAGCCGAGTTGTAAGTTGAGCTAACTTGGATTGATCAGATTCGAGATAAATAGTTAGGGGATGACTCTCTGGTTTTACGTTTTCGTCAGGTAGAGGATGGTAGTACATCTGACTTTGGGTCAAATAGTGATGGGGTTCTGTGTTTCCGAGGACGGGTTTGTGTACTGAATGAATCTGATTTAAGATAGTCTATTTTGAGGGGAGCGCATTGTAGCCCTTATGTTATGCATCCCAATGGAAATAAGATGTATCAGGATCTTCGTGAACTGTATTAGTGGTCTGGGTTGAAACGAGAGGTAACAAATTTTGTTTCTTATTGTTTGACGTGCCAGCAAGTTAAGGCTGAGTATCAGTTGCCTTCGGGTTTGCTCCAACCCGTTAGGGTTTTCTTATGGAAATAGGAACATACGACTATGGACTTCGTTAGTGGGTTGCCCTTACACCTAATAAAAGGGATTCTGTATGGGTCATCGTGGATTGGTTGACCAAGTCTACCTACTTCATACCTGTTCAGATAGATTATTCTATTCAGAAGCTGGCCAAGCTGTACGTTTCTGAGATTGTGAGACTTTATAGGGTTTCAGTTTCGATAATTTTGGATAGAGATTCTCGTTTTACTTCTCAGTTTTGGAGAAAGCTTCATGAGGCTCTGGGTTCGAGATTGGACTTCATACTGCGTTCCATCCTCAGATCGATGGTCAATCTGAGAGGGTGATTCAGATACTGGAGGATATGTTTCAAAGTTGTGTAATTGATCTCCGAGGGAGTTGGGAGAATTTTCTGCCGTTAGTCGAGTTTGCCTACAATAACAATTTTTAGTCTAGCAATAAGATGGCACCTTACGAGGCTCTGTATGGTCGTAATACCCCGCTGTGTTGGAATGAGTTGGGTGAACATCGAGTTTTTGGTCCTGAGTTGGTTTTTGAGACTGAAGACAATGTTAGACTGATTCGGGATCATCTTAAAGCGGCTTCTGGTAGAAAAAAATCCTATGCAGATTTGAAAAGGAGGGATATTGAGTACTCCGTAGGTGATTATGTATTCCTTAAGGTATCTTTCTAGAAGAAGGTTCTGCAGTTTGGACGTAAGGGCAAGTTGAGCCCTAGGTTCATTGGGTCATATCGAATTTTGAAGCGTGTGGGACCAGTTGCTTTTCAGTTAGAGCTACCTCCAGAGTTAGACCGCATGCATGATGTGTTTCACGTCTCTATGTTAAAGCGGTGTCGGTTTGACCTATCTCATGTTGTTCTTGTTGAGGAGATTAAGGTTAGACCAGATTTGACTTTTGATGAGAAGCTGGTTCAGATTCTAGAGGAGGAAGGCTATTTCGTTAGTTAAGGTTCTGTGGTGGAATCATGGCACTAAGGAAGCCACGTTGGAAACTGAGGACTCGATCTGTCAGCAGTATCCTCATCTGTATGGATCAGGTAAATTTCGAGGCCGAAATTTCTTTTAGGGGGTAGAGTTGTAATGTCCTGGTTTTTTTATTTAGTTTCTGTAAACTCTGTCATAAATATTTACTTGCTTTAGTGGTTAGGGGCCTCAAGTTGGGTCTGAGGTCTTGGGTTCAAGTCTTGACGTGAGCAACAAATGACTTATTTTTGTAAGTTTTGTATTAAGTGTGTTTGGATTTGGAATTGGATTTATGTTTTCTTTTCTTTTTGCTTCTTGGTTCTTCGACTTCTATTCCTATTTTCCTTTCTAATTCAAACAAAAATTCAAGCTTTATTTGGGAATCTCTATCGTGCAAGTTCAATTGCTGTCATTTGGTAAGTGTGTGGGTTGGTTTAAGTTTCGCTATGGAATTGATGACTGGTTGGGGGTTTTGATGGTGATGAAGTGTTGTTGAGGGTTTTTCTTTTTAACTGTTGTCTTTGGTTTGTGTTTATTGAATAATTGGGGTAGAATTGTGCGTCAGTGGGTGCTCTTCCAGCGGAGTGACTGTGTGGATTGTTGTCTCGAGGGTAAGTGATTCTATCGATTTAGCATAGTTACGGTTGTTGGGTTTTCGACATGTTGGGAATACCAAAGTCTTTTGTTTTCAAAATTGGAGAGTTCGTGGGGATTAATTTGTTGTAATTTTTTGATTATAGGTGCTGGGAATTTCATCGTTTGAATTACTTCAAAAATCAAACCAGGTGTGTAATGAAAACAAGAGAAAACAGTGATCGACAAAAGCTAAAATTGGGCTTGTCGACTCCACATAGCCTAGGCCATTTTGGGCCATGTGGGCGACATGAGCGTGTGGACCGTGTGCAAGGTTGTGTGGGCCACACGGGCAAGGTCATTTTAGGTGTGCGTGTGGGCCTAAATTTTAGAATTTTTCCCTAGAGCCGTTCTCGTCGTTCCGATCGACTGTGGTTCTTCTGTAGGGTTGGCATGTGTGGTATAAGCAATAAAGCATGAAATATACTACTCTATTAGGTTGAAATTGACGTAAATGACATTTATGTGAGTATTATGAAACGTGGTATGTATGATCTGTTCATTTATATATAAACATGTGTAATATTTTTTATACGAGCATGCATGGTATGTTAGTTCTGGTACCTATTATTCTGTTTCATCTGATGTTTATCTGTATCTGATTATGGGGTGGGTTATGTAATATGAGGAGGAAGTATTCTTCATGAGGTGATTTCTCGCCAATATACTAGCAGCAACGCTGCAATTAAACATGAAAAGTGTCTTATAGACACTATGCAGTGTGTAGGGCTGGGTGGGCGTTTTATACCCCACGTGGTGTGTTGGGATGGACGGAGCTGGTGTGTAGAGAATAGGGGTAGGATTATGTATATTTATATCTGAATATTCTGATAATAGCAGGAACATTCATATTATTTTTCAAGCAACCTTGAGCTAAATGCTTTACGGATCCACATCGGTATCATGCTGCTACTATCTTTCAACATTTATTTCTTACAAAACAATTATTCTGCTACACATCAGACATTTTCGAATATAAGATAAAATAAATAACGATCAACATCCAAATCGCGACTCCGACTCGATAATGGCATGTACCTCTAGACTCAATTTAGTCTGAGAATCGGCTAAACCTATAGCTCTGATACTACTAAATGTAACACCCCTCACCTGGTCTGATCGCCGGACCCGAGCAAAAGAATATACGAACAAATATCACACATTTCCAAACAATTGATAAATCATGACCACAAATGCAAATTAAGACAATTACATACATGCATGATAAAATGCGTTAATCAATCCATTTCAGGTAAATATTGACTATACGGAAGCTTTAAAACAAATCAGGACTTAACATTGATCAATTTGAATTAAAAATAAATAGATGAAAAAAACATTTGACAATAGGGGTCAAACAGTCGTGTGATAGAGCCCAAACCATGTGGCTCCAGACATGGCCATGTGGCTACACCACACGCCCATACAACTACTCCACACATTCGTGTTCTCAAACCATGTAACTCTCTAACTTGGTACACATGGCCGTGTCACAGGCCGTGTGAAACCTGCACCTAAAAATATTAGACCACACAGCCGTGTGAAGAGGCCGTGTGTCTAGACTGTGTGTCAACCCGTGTACACCTGAAGAAACTTCAAATTCAAGCCATTTTATCTATCCAAACTTAAGCATCAAGCCATACCATTTACATAAATCAATACCCTTATCAAAACACAACAAATTAGGCCAAATCATGTCAAATACCAATCAACCTAAGTCCTTTACCAATATGCCCACAATGGCATCTCCATATTCAAATCCAAGAAACCATAAAGATTTGATCAAACGTGCCAAATTTGAACACCTAAACATATAACCAATTCAGATTGCTTTGCATAATGACCTTACCATCTATACACAAACTGCCAAAGCTAACAAAGTAGTAGCATAGTTATAACTTAACTACTATCCATTCCATACTAACATAACCAAAGCATAATATGTATAAACCAACTAAAGAAACCATTAACCATCAAGCCAAGCATGTAGCCAACTCATTCAAGAACACAATAGACAATTACTAAGCAATACAAGTTTATAGCTAATAACCATTTGATCATTACCAAAATACCTTACATATATACATAGCTATAAAGACGTCAAAATTTAACTAACCATCCACTATAAAAACCAACATTCTAAACCCAAGAATCTCTAGTTACATGCCGAAATCAAAATAAGGACTTCACCAATAATGGAGTTCGAGATTATCTCTGGATGTTGAGTCGAGTACAATCCGAATAGTACCTAAATTGCACACGGAAAATAAAACTGTACGCTGAGTAACTCAGTGGTATTTCTATAATCGAACAATAAAACATATTATAAAGGTTATAATGCATTTTAACATGTCATCACATTAGCTAATTATTCAATCTATTTACATATCTTAAACCGACCTTATAAACTAATATCCATTATCTACCCTTGTTTCAATTTCATTATACTCAATTTCTCAGTTCTACAATATAATTTCATCAACCAATCATTAAATCACATATGTGACAGCATAATTAATCACTAATTGAACTAAATTGCACAATTATAACAATATATCATATTTTCAAATCTATTCAATTTAATCCTTATCACAAATAAGTATTTTGAATCAGTTCAATTCAGCTCGTTTTAACATTTCCAACTTACCGTATGCCATTAGCATGCAACGTAGTTTGTGAATGCAACAATTGAAAAGATCTGGATTATAGAAATACAATCTGTAAGCTCTGAGCTATTCGTCAACGACCCTGTCTTTTCCTTTTCATTTTGAAGAATGCGGGTCGACATTAGCTATAGATTAAAACAACATAATAATTTATCAATATACAGCCAATTTCACATTTAATTATTAGATATTGCAACTTTACATTTTATTAAATGTTAGTCCCTAAAACTGGGACTAACAACATTTCGACAATTAACTTCCAAAATAATAGAGTTGAATATCCTAAGGTCCCTATAAGACTTCTCATTTCTCAGTCACACCCCTAATTTTGAATTCTTTACTATTTAGTCCTTATTGTAGAAATTCATCAATTGACTTTGCAATATAGTCCTTTATCAATTCTAAACTTAGTATCTATCAAAATAACACCTTAAACACCAAAAGTCCATCAATGGTAACATCCTAATTCCTTGAAAATATTTAAAATTACAACATGGGTCAAGTAGTTTTAGGTACCCGGATTCTGAAAGCCTAAAAATTACAAGAAAAAGAGACTAAATTAAGTAACTAAATAAAGCTTGGGAGCTAAAACCCTCTTGATCGTTCGTCGTCTCCTTCACCTTATAGGTTTCGAATTTTCATGCAGCAAAAATGAGACAGAAAGCTTTCTTTTACCATCCAAAATTTTAATATTTTTCTTTCCAATTTCTATTTTATTTTCATTATATTATTTTAACTTTATTATAACATAAAATATCTACATATTTACTAATGTTTAACCGGTCACATGTGATTACTGAAAACTCTTGAAAAGAGTTATATTTTCTGTCTTTTAACCTAGCTAATTGTTTGTACTTAGGTATATTTTGTTCCATTTTAAGGCTTTTTAATTAACATTTGTGATATTGCATTCGGACTTGGACTAGTTTAGTTATTTGGTGCTTTTAATTGATTTTTGTAGAAGTTTTGTGTGGTGGTAGGAAAGGAACATGATTTTGAAGAAAGGAATTAAAGGAGTGAAGTTTTGCTGAGGCAAAATGCAGATAACATACCAGCATGAGTGCCATAGCAATGCCGAGAAGACTATGTCAACCATTTCACGCGCAGCTGTTTCAATTTGAAATTTAAACTCGTACCTCAAAAGGCATCCCGAAGAGAAGTAGAAAAGTAAGAGGTCCCGAGTGGAAGAGGAAGTCATCCTTCTGGTCAACACATGACTGTGCTACTGAAGGGTGGACCAGCGGAAGTTGTTTTCCTGATGTTCTTCTGTTATTTCCTTAGTGCTCTCTTGTGGACTTATTTGGTTGTAAATGATAGTGATGGTTTGGAATTATATTTTCCAACCAATGAGTTAAATCTCATCTGGTTAGGGTTATTTTGATGATACTTAACTATTTTAAGTTTTCTTGGTATAAATCTAATTATTTTACTGTCCATTCAATTGTTTAAGTGATATCCCTAGGAATAGTTGATGGCATATTATTCCTATTAAGTTGATTTAATGCAGGAAAGGTTAAATTACTTAACTAGTATTGGATGGCATGAGCAAAATTCGAATGATTCTTGCATTATAAAGAAGGAATTACACAGGTTACTGTAATAAGACCTTCTATGAGAAAGGACAGTGACTTGAGGTTTTGCACCTAAAAGTGGTAGGCCACTCTAGGACTTTTCTGCACAGTAACTTAATCAAGATTTTTCCATGGCATTACTGCTAGTAAGGTTGATTCTGAGTAATCCCAACCTTCCACATAAATATCGTAGACGCTATACTTGATTCTCTGTTGAAAAATATTCACCTTAGCATTCTTAGTTGATTATTTGTTCATTTATATATTATACACACAATAGTTCCCATATTTACATTTCTGTTATCACCTTTTTCATAGCAGTTCCAGTTATTTACCCATCATCGCATATTCACCTTAGTTTTTGCCATAACATTTCCTTTAATCATTTTACTATAACATTAACTTGACCCTATTAAGATAACTTGACCAATTTTTTCCTCAATCTAATCTTTATGGGAACGATACTCAATACCTCTTTATTACTTGAACCGACGTGCATACTTGCATACAAATCGCATACCATTTTACACGTGACAAGTTTTTGGCGCCATTTCTAAGGATCGACAATTTGGTGAAATTTTGTTTGGTTATTTTACTTAGTCATTTAATTTAATTTAATTTTTACAATTTTTCCATTAATGCATGAGAAGAGGCATTCCTGCTAACACAAAATACCTTTTTGATCTAGAGATTGACAAAACTTTGCGAAGAAAGAGAAAAGTATTGAGAAAAATGGTTGAAAATAGGAATGATCTCAATGGCAAACCAAATGATCACAATGAGAACCTCACATGGGGCGTGTGATGGATGATCGAGACAGGCCAATTAAAGAGCATGTTGTCCCGATGCTAGATGACTTGAATCCAAGAATAGTCAGATCGACTATACAAGCTCAGTAATTTGAGTTGAAACCAGTAATGTTCCATATGTTACAAACTGTAGGGCAATTTGGTGGTTTACCTACTGAAGACCCACGACTACATTTAAGACTTTTTCTAGAAGTCTGTGATTCATTCAAACAATAGGATGTTCCTGAAAATGCCTTGAGACTTAATCTATTCTCATATTCCTTAAGAGATCGTGCTAGGGCATGGTTAAATATTTTTCCATCAGGAACAGTGGCATCATGGAATGACCTTTTCCAGAGATATTTGTTAAGGTATAATCCTCCCACTATGAATGCCAAGTTGAGAAATGATATTACATCCTTTCGGAAATTTGAAGATGAAACACTATATGAAGCGTGGGAGAGATTTAATGAGGTTAATTAGGAAATGTCCGATGCATGGATTCCAGCACTAGACTTAAATGGAGATGTTTTACAATGGGCTAAATGCACATACACGAATGGTATTTGATGCCTCAGCAAATGTTACTTTGTTGGATAAGACATATAATGAAGCATACGAAATTTTGGAAAAAATTACCAACAATGATTACCAATATCTGACTACACGAGTTGGGATGGGTAAGAGAGCTTCTGATACGATTGAGCTCGATGCAATCACTTCATTGATGGCCCAGGTATCTTCTCTAGCTAATATAATTAAAACCATGAAACATTCAACTACTGTGTAGGAAATAAAAGTAGTTAAATCATCATGTGTTTATTCTGGTGAAAGTCACAAGTTTGATGAATGTCCATGCAATCAAGTGTTAGTCTACTATATGGGGAACTCTAATCGAAATAATAATCCATACTCCAATACCTACAATTCAGGGTGGAGACAACATCTGAATTTTAGTTGGAATAATCAAAGTGCAAGAAATTTCAATACTTTCATAATGCAGAATGTCAACAATGCACCGCTAGGATACATTCAACCAATGCCCCGAAAAAATAATCAATATGGTCAGGCGTCATCATCTACTTTATGGAAGCTTTGTTAAAGGAGTATATGGCCAAGAATGATGCTGTGATCCAAAGTCAGGCTACATCCCTTTGAGTGCTTGAGAATCAAGTGGGGCAGATAGCCAATGCTTCGAACACAAGACCGCAAGTAGCATTACCCAACGACACCAAAAATTCGAGGACACAAGGCAAGGAGAAATGCAAGGCTATTACTCTCAGAAGAGAGACTCAGCTAGATGATGTTGTTCCAAATGTTGTGGCAGAGGAGGACGACTCAAGGCTCAATCATAAAAAGATCTCAGAATCAATTGAAAAGCATACAGCATCTGAAAATGATAAGCAAAAAAATGTTATGATAAAATTAGATTACCAACAAAAATGTGACAACAAAAGAATATCAGCAACCTAAAGGACGACCACCTCTACCTTTTCCTCAGGGATTTCATAATTCTAAGCAGAATTTTCAGTTCAAAAGATTTTTGGATGTCTTGAACAACTCCATATCAATATAACGCTAGTAGAAGCTTTGGAGCGAATGCCCAATTACGTGAAATTTATGAAAGGCACATTGTCAAAGAAGCGCATGTTGGAAGAATTTGAAAATTTTGCTCTTACTAAAAGGTGCACAGCAATATTGATGAATAAACTATCTCTAAAGTTGAAGGACCTAGGAAGTTTCACTATCCCATATTCAATTAGAAATTGTTATATTGATAAGACATTATGTGATTTAGGCATAAGTATGAATCTAATGCCTATGTTTATTTTCAGGAAGCTAGGAATTGGGAAGGCAAGACCTACCATAGTGACTTTGTAATTAGTTGATAGATCTTATGTCCATCCAGAAGGTAAAATCAAAGACGTATTGGTAAGGGTAGATAAATTTATCATTCCCACAGATTTTCTTATTTTAGAATGTGAAGCTGACCATGATGTTCCAATTTTTCTTGGAATACCATTTCTTGCTACTAGCAGGACTCTAATTAATGTACAGAAAGGTGAGCTAACTATGAGAGTGAATAATTAGCGGGTCACTTTCAGTGTGTGAATGAGAATGAGGAATTCCACACGGTTGATATGATAGAAACAATAGTAGACGAATTTGTAAACTTTTGCTACAGTAGTGTTGACAACGAAGATTACTTGATGGAGCAAGGTGAAGAATTAAGATCTGAAGAGCTTGGCGAATTTAAGGAAGCTCAGCAGATAGTGGATAGGCCAGGGAAGAAATTTGAGACCCTGGATTTATCTAAAAAATCCTTTAAGCCTTCTAAACCTTCTATAGATGAATCACTTGAAATAGAGTTAAAGCCTTTACCACAACATCTAAAATATGCATACTTGGGGAATAATAGAACTTTGCTAGTTGTAATTTCTACAAAATTAACACTTGATCAAGAGAACAGGTTGTTGGAAGTGTTATGACAATCTAAAAAGGCATTGGGATGGACCCTTACTGATATAAAAGGAATTAGCCCAACATTGTGTATGCACAAGATTTTGTTGGAAGATTGCCACAGTAATTCCATTGAACAACAAAGATGACTAAATACAATTATGAAAGAAGTTATCAAGAGGGAGAATATCAAGTGGCTTGATGTCAGTATTATTTATCCCATTTCTGACAGCTCGTGGGTAAGCCTTGCGTACCCAAGAAAGGAGGTGTCACAATGGTAAGTAACGACAATGATGAGCTCATACCCACTCGCACCATTATAGGATGGAGGGTGTGTATGGACTATCGCAAGCTTAGCAAGGCAACAAGAAAGAACCATTTCCCTTTATCGTTCATTGATCAGATGTTAGATAGGTTAGTTGGTAAGACTTTTTATTATTTTCTAGATGGTTATTCCGGTTGCAATTAGATTGCCATAGCACCATAATACCAAAAGAATACCACATTCACCTGTTCATATGGCACTTTTGCATTTAGACGGATGTCGTTCGGGTTATGTAATGCCCTGACAACTTTCCAAATTTGCATGATGGTTATATTTTCAGACATGGTGGAGAATTTCCTTGAAGTTTTTATGGACAACTTCTCCAAATTTGCATGATGGTTATATTTTGACTCTTGATTCGATGGACAATTTTTAAAAGAAATGGCCATGTCTACAGTATTCACATGCTGACCTGTCAAATTACCATTGAAACCATTAACAATTATGTTCTTAAGCATAGAGGACATAGAGGATACCTGCGCTGCAAGAGAAACAAATGTGTCTGTTTCATGTACTTTTGCTACTCGTCTTTCTAAGGCTACTCGATTGGTTGGCCACTGATAATTATTGCTGACAATTCTTTCAATAATCTCGTAAGCATTTTTATAGGACTTAGAAAAAAAGGGTTCCATTTGTCTAAGCATCCACCATCATTCTAGTATGGATATTGAGACCAATATAGAAAGTCTCCATTTGAACGTAGTAAAGAATGCCATGATGAGGGCACTTTCATAATAACTCTTTGAACTGTTCCCATGCCTTATATAAAGATTCTTCGTCAAGTTGCTGAAATAAAGTGATTTCATTTCGGATCTTGGCGGTCAAAGATGGAGGAAAGTATTTCATTAAGAAACATTTAACCAACTTTTGCCATGTAGTTATGGAACGGGACAGTAGGGAGTTCAACCATGGTCGTGCTCTATCTCTTAAGGAGTATGGAAATAATCTAAGTCTTAAGGCATCCTCGGTCACCTCGACTAGTTTGAATGATTCACTCGCTTCCATGAATAGCCGAAGATGAAGATGTGGATCTTTAGTAGGCATCCCACTAAATTGACCCATATTTTGCAACATTTGGAACATGACTAGCTTTAGTTCGAATTGTGCTGCCTCAATTTTGGGTCTCATGATACTCGGATTGAGCTCGTTGAATAGAGGAATGGCATCTAATTGAATGGCGCAGTTTCTATCATCAGCAACAATGATGGGATTGTGAGTATTATTAGTGATGCTCCTCCTAGATTTTGGTTTTGATTTTTAGAATTCATCTCTTTGGTCCTTCCTTGGTTCGCTTGTCTTCTCCTTTGTCTGAAAGTTCTTTCAATTTCAAGTTCTACGGGGAGTAAGTCAATGATTTGATCAATACTCATAAAGACCTGAAACAAACACAAAAAAAATAATATTGGAATTAAAATTTAACAGAAAAAATTAAACCAAAATGCAAAATTAATAATTTCACAAATAATGTCTTTTAAAACAGTTTCTTGGCAACAGTGCCAAAAACTTGGAACAACGGAAATGTGCAAGTATACACAATTGCTGCAAGTAATAAAGTGAAAAGTAAATGTCGAGTTATCGTACCCATAGGGACTATGAAAGAAAAATATTTATGATATGTAAATCAAACACTTTGGTGATGAGAAAAATATGTTGTTTTGAAGAAGTGATTTAAAAACTAAAAATTAACTAAGTAAAAAAAATAAAAAGTAAAAATTCCAATGTACAATTTCAAAAAGATGAGTTTTAATCGATATAACATAATTGTGTTAGATCAATTAGATTCCTTAACTTAGAAATAATAAACCCATGTTCATGTTTTTATGAATATTTTCACGGCAACTTGGTAATTTGTTAACTATTGCACATACATAATTACTAAATTAACCAATCTTTTGAACATTTTTCAATGCCAATTTAAACAATTAATCAATATTCATAAGCACATATAAGATTAAGTGAGGTGACAATATATTTATATATTGAAACAATTTAATCACAATAATCTTGCAAGTTATACAAGGCTAATGTACCGTTTAATATCGTTGCTAATTTAACCTTCAGCTACATTAGAAGATTAAACATGCACCAATTAAATATTGTGACAATTAATTAAAATTTTAAAACGTTTAATAATTAATTCATTCGTTACCTTACATTTTATAATGCAAGGATAACATCAGCATGATTTTATTTAATTGAACAACTTACCAAGGCTTATAACAACACAAACATGATTTTAATAATTTAAGTGGACATAATGCAATCAATCTAACACGAATTTAATTTAAGTCATTTTAATTAGAACAAGGACAACAAGAAAACAATTATTCATATTCATAATCACAACATAAACAAGAAACTTAAAGAGAAAAGAACTAGGAAGCAAATCTAGGATTTCTCTAAAGCCAGACTAGTGCGCTTATCTTCTTCTCTGCTCATTCTGTTAAACTAAGGCCTCTACAAATAATTGAATGTTGCTATTCCAAGGTGGATGAAAGCTCTTTTTCAAGAGGGAAACCGACAAGGGAATGAACAAGAAAAAGGGAAAACAAAGAAGGGAAAGGAAGAGAGAAAGTGAGTGAAAGAGAGAAAGATGTGTGGGAATGAATGGTGTGAAATGAAGAAGGACAGAGGGGTATTTATAGATAGGAGTGGCTGTAAATAGATTGAATAATTAGGTAATGTAATAGGACTTGTATATTGACATGTTAAAATGCATTATAAACTGTATAATATGTTTTATTGTTCGATTATAGAAATACCACTGAGTTACTCAGCGTACAGTTTTGTTTTCTGTGCACAGGTTAGGTACTATTCAGATTGTACGCGACTTAGCATCCAGAGATAATCTCAAACTCAATCGTTGGTGAAGTCATTATTTTGATGTCGGCATGTACCTAGAGATTACTGGGTTTAGAATGTTGGTTTTTATAGTGGATGGTTAGTTAAATTTTGATGTATTTATAACTATGTATATATGTAAGGTATTTTGGTAATGATCAAATGGTTAATAGCTTGAAACTTGTATTTCTTGGTAATTGTCTAATGTCATCTTGGATGAGTTGGTTACATGCTTGGTTTAATGGTTAATGGTTGCTTGAGTTGGTTGATACATATTATGCTTTGATTATGTTCGTATGGAATGGATAGTAGTTAAGTTATAACTATGCTACTACTTTTTTAGCTTTGACAATTTGTGTATAGATGGTAAGGTCATTATGCAAAGCAATATGAATTGGTTATATGTTTAGAAGTTCATATTTGGTATGTTCGGTCAAATCCTTATGGTTGCTTGGATTTGAATATAGAGGTGTCATTGTGGGCATATTGGTTAGGGACTTTTGATTGGTACATTTGGCCTAATTTGATGTGTTTTGATAAGGGCGTTGATTTATGCAAATGGTATGGCTTGATGCTTAAGTTTGGATAGATAAAATGGCTTGAATATTAAGTTTCTTCAAGTGTACACGAGCTGACACACAGTCTGGACACAGGGCCTCTTCACACGACCATGTGGTCTAATATTTTTAGGTACAGGTTTCACACGGCCTGCGACACGACCGTGTGTACCAAATCAGAGAGTTACATGGTCTGAGAACATGGGCATGTGGGGTTGCCATACGTCCATGTCTGGAGCCACACGGTTTGGGCTCTGTCACACGGCCGTGTGACCTTTGTTGTCAAATTTTTTATCTATTTTTTTTAATTCAAATTTATCCCTGTTCAATTTTGATTTGTTTCAAAGCTTCCGTATAGTCAATATTTACCTTAAATGGATTGATTAACGCATTTGATCATGCATGTATGTGATTGTCTTTATTTGTATTTGTGGTCATGATTTATAAATTGTTTGGAATTGTGTGATATTTGTTCGTAACATTCTTTTGCTTGAGTCTAGCGACTGGACCGGGTGAGGGGTGTTATTAGGAATTTCTCACTTTCATATTATTATTGAGTCTTTTACACTTACAAGTTTTATGTCTAATTAGACACTTGTGCAGAGGTGTGAGTTTCGTCATTCTTGAATTTGTCTTGGGACTCAATCATTTAGAAATAAGTTCATTACACTAGTTAGGTGCTTAGGACATAGGAACTACCACTTAATAGTTAAAGGAGAACTCATGACACATTTCCTCCTTAATATTTCTCACTTATAAGTTCAATACAATTTTCTCAGTAACTAGGTTTATTATTCACCTTATGATCCTCACATTGTTAATACTTTTCCCTTAGTTCATATTACTCAATTTCACTTAAAGTAATTTACATTTACATTCAAATCTTATTAGAAATGTTTCAATCATTTCGCCCTTAGTAAACCTTAGTATATTGAAATTTGGATATGTAGGATTCCATCCGACCACCCTAGAAATGCATCCATAAGACACATAAATGTTACGCTCGAAGGCATCTTCTAACCATATTCTTCTAACACATGCGCACTAATTAATCCCTATGGCATGTCAATTGCATCATCACTAAACATTAAGTTTACTAGTGCATTTCATATCAAACTCACGTTAACACTTGGCATATAAATATAAATAATGTTTTATAATATAAAATATATGTCCAAATTATATACTTGGAGCTCTTTAAGCAACCATTCATTATAACATAATTCATACATTTTCTAGCTAACCAAGTCACATTATTACATGCTTTAATAGTCAATCAATCATATTTAAATGTTTGTTAAGAAACTTATTATCTCTTCATTTTCATAATACATGCTTGCCTATTTTTCATAATTTCTTCTCATCATTTTATACCATATTTTCTTTTAATCATGTTTCAATGCCATATTGACCATTTCACTTTCTAAACCAATTATTAAATAAGTTCACTCCAACAATACAAATTCATTTTATGACATTTAAGTCCTCAATTCACTTAGCTCAATTTAATGCACCTAAGCCAAATCCCATTTTCTTTTACTATATTTCCTTCAATTACCAAATCTCATAGAACCATTCTTTTGCTATCTAAGTGTTCTTAACCATATTTTAAGAATACACAGCCATCAACATAATATTATTCCACCATTTTAACAATTTCATAATTAACTTACTAAAGGAACTTAAGAAATTCCAAAATACTTACCATTTTGGATGCTTTACAACACAAATATGCTTCCATAAATTTGAATCCAAGCTCATCAAGCTTGGAAACCCCATTACTCATCATTTCCCATTTCCCATATACATAAAAATATAACCAAAATTAATGAATAATCTTTCTACACTTTTTCAAGATAATCTATAACATATATCAAGTGAGGGAGGATGGAAAACACTATATCTTACTTCCATGGAGCTTTCTCTTACTAGCCATGATTTTTCACACTATAACCATATAGGCCCTAGGTTGAAAATGATAAAGATGATGGAGGAAAACTAGTGTGGAGGTTGTTTCCATGGTGATTTTGGCAAGAAAATCAAAGTGGGTGTTAGAACTTAGCTTGGAAATGAGAAAGGAAGACAAAAAAAAGGTTGGTATAGGTTTTCTTTGTAACAACTCATTTTTCAGTGGTATCAGAAATAGTGGTTTCAAGACCATAAATCTGATAAGTAAGTTCGTATAATTAGTGTTTAAATTATATGAGTCAATAGTAATTTTATAATGAATTTTGATTTGAGGAATTTTAACCAATTGAGTTAAAAGTTAGTATAAGTGGTTCGGTTCAAAAGTCAAGTGGTTATTGAAAATGAGGTATTAGGACCTCGTTTCTGTAATTTAAAGTCGTAAATATTTTTCTTAAATAATTACAGAGTCATTTTATAGGTGAATTGAAGTTTGGTTCGATAATTTTGATGATTGATTGCTTAATTTAGGTAAAAGGACTAATTTGTAAAAGAGGTAAAAGTCAATCGCTATAGATTTACAATACTAAAGGGACCAAAATGGTGATTAGACCATGGTCAAAAAGTCCAAGCGATGGTGACATGATTAAATCTACTAACTTTTGGGCTATATGCCCATTTAGTCCTAATTAGTTTCAGGTTAAATTGAAATAAAGTTTGTTTAATTGGAATTCAATATAATTGAAGGACCAATTGTGTAATTGGACCTCCTTTAAATGGCCTAATAAGAGAAATGATGTGGAATTCTCTAGATTGTGGTAAACTGCATTTAGATCCTAATTAATTAAAAAGGACTAGATCATGAAAGCTGCAAAAGTTTATTAAAATAGGTTAAAAGGTCTAAATTATTAAATGGAGAGGACTTTAATGGTAAATACACCATATAGGTATTAAGTGGACAGTATAAGTGTTAAAAATTCATGAACTTTCGTTTGTTTTTAATGGGTAAAGTAGTAAATTGTAAATACTAAGTAAATAAAAGTATAAAATAAAAGAATAAGTCACCACTTTCATATTTTCTTCTTGAGGAAGCACCAAAAAGCCATGGTTAGGGGTTTTGACCTTCGGCCAAGCTTCAATTTGGTAAGCCGATTTTAACCAGTTTCTTGTAATTTTTATATTTTTGATATCGTTACAACGAGGTCCAGTTAAATCGTATCTCCATTTTCAACATGGTTAAAGATTATGGATTGTGACATTGATGAGTTTTGGATATTCTTGAATTTTTATGATAAATTATTAAGCTTGATTATTAAATAAGACTATTTTGTGAAGTAATTTTTAGTAATTTTAATATTAAAGGACTAAAATGTTAAAGTGAAAAATTACAATGACTTGATATAAAATAATTGCAATTATGGGTTGTTATGAGGCCATTGAATATTCGGCAAAGTTGGGATTTGAGTAAAAATGGTTAAATTACATGTTTTGGGCTTAGGGACTGAATTGAATAAAAGTAAAATATTGGGGGTAATTTTGTAAAAATGTCAAAAAGGAATTAATTGTATAAAAGATTTAATTTTACTGATGAAATTAGTTAATTGAATGAAATTTTTATTCTAGATCAAGAATGAGTTGTAGATCGAGGTATAGAGAAGTTACTGAATAGTCTATGTACCTTTGTCATTGCTACAGTTTAGTCAGATAAGTTTGTTCGTTTAACTTTAGTACATTTTTTTTAAAATGTATTACATGAACCTATTTGCATAGTGTTGGATTATATTGATGTGTGTAATTCAAAATGGAAATAATGAATTGATATAACGTCGATTACTAATTGAGATACTTTGAATTGTTACTGCAAATCAATCATGTAAGTTCATTTATATAAGTATGTTACAGATAATTTCCTTAACACTTGTTTTACTTTAGTAATTGTAGTGTTTCATGATTATTGAATGCTTGATTTAACGGAGGTTAATAGTGAAATTGAAATGTATTGAGTGTAATGTATCGGGCCTTGTGCCTAGCAGGCTCTATGCTGGTGTAATGTAATGTGTCGAGCCTTGTGCCTAGCAGACTTTGTGTCAGTGTATCTATCGGGCTTAATGCCTAGCAGGCTTCGTGCCGATGTAATTACTGGGCTTAGTGCCTAGCAGGGTTCAGGCTGGTGTAACAATTCATACTGGATATTGGTGATAGAAGATCTTACTAAACAATAACTTGGAATATGATTTGAATTATTGTACTGTGCAATACTCACCTGTTATAAGCTGTGATTGACAGGAATTCTGATATTAACCTTGTGACAAGAACTCTACTATTTAATCTTGTTATTTGATTTATTGTGTTTAAATTCGGAAAGATTTATCATTTTATCGACGAACTTACTAAGTTTTATAAAAGCTTACTCGTGTATTTGTCTTACTTCCTTGTAGGTAATGTCTTATGGATAATCGGGCGGTCAGATCAACTTGAAGAATCACATTATTCGGGGATCTTTTGGTAGATTTTAGTTTCTATTTGGCTTCTATGGCATGTAATAGGAGAAATTGATTATGTTTGTAAAGGTTCATAAGTAGTTGATGGTGTTGTTGTTAATGTGCATATGGTGATGTGATATATGTAATTAAGCGAAATGTGCATACTTGATTTTATGGTAAAGCACAAAAGGTTGGCCATGAGATAGTAAGTTTGGCTTGAATTTCGGTATAGCATTTTGGGATAGAAAATAAGTTATTTGAATGGGCTTGTAGCTTGTAAACTTAGTTAAGAAAATAAATTGTGTAAGTACTTGAAATGTGGTGTCATTGATGACACATTGGTTAGACCTTAGGATGATTGTTTTGGCATGTTTTGGGTGTCATTGAAATGCATTTAAAAAGACTTATAATTATGTGTTGAGAATTGGTTTAGGTACCTAAGCATTTAGATGTGAATTAAGTATGTTTTGGGTCATTTTATGGTGCACATGGCCTGGGACACAGGCTATCACACGGTCATGTGTCACACACAGGTAAACCACACGGGTGTGTTCCCTAAATGTGTTAGGTGCAGTTTTCACACGGGCTGACACACAGTGTACGACACGGTCGTGTGAGGGTATTTTGAATGCTATACGGGCTAGCACACCGTCGTGTGGATTTATTTCGTAAGGTACACGGTCTATCACATAGCCGTGTGATCCCTGTTTTGAAAATTTTTAATTTTTCCCTAAAATTTTTGATTTGTTTTGAATTGGTCCCTGATTGTTTCTAAATTAATTTTAAGGCCTTGTAAGCTTTATTTAATGTTCGTAAATATATGTATTACTCCGATTTGAATTATTATGAAGTTCTGTTAATTAATTTGACAACTTGATGCTATCTATTTTTCATTGTTCTGTAAAGTACGGTAATACGCCGTAACCTTAAATCTGATGACGAAATCAGGTCATAGATGTTACATTCTTCCTCCTCCATTGCTTTTCCCAACCAAGGGAAATAAAATGAGGGTTTTTTACCTTTTTCTTTCTTTTTAATTACACATGAAATGGACTAAGTCCCAAGTTTAAAATTCAAGTACAAATTTATCAAATTACGGCCAAATCGTTCTACACATCCACCTTTCTCAATGCATTTCTTTAAGCAAAGACTCTATTTTTTCCGCTTTTCGGATGGTAAATATTTCTCAGAACATGAAGTGTGAATCAAACCCATGTTTGAATTGAAATTGAGATACTAATGCAAGTTCTTCTCTTCTGAATCAGA
>JABEZY010274926.1:0-11731 GCA_013467495.1 Gossypium gossypioides
GTTGTAAAGAGACGTGTACGGGAATACATATATTTACATAACATACCCTTAGGCCTTAATCCATCATTTATCCTTAGTCATTAAATTAGAGGTAGCTGGTATCTTAACTAATCACACTTAGCGCGTCATGCAATCTTGGCGATGACCCTATTGTCCAAGTTTCCTTAATACATTACTAGACTTCTTTTTCTAAATGGTTTATTCTTTTCTAAGGTAGTTTCTTATCATAGTTGAATATGGCTTACGCGCCCACTTAACATGCCAAGAGCATTAGTAGGGTAGACAACACTTCACCATTTGAAGTGACACTTAGTTTACTTATTAAGTTTAAAGCTAGCCCAAATATCGAGCATTACCCTACTTTTAAGGAAATTGTGTTCAAACATTGTGGTCTTAGACATAGCTTAGAGCGGTACCTCACCATTCTTCTAGTTTTACTATCTAAAGGAAAGGAAGAGAGAATATATTTTCTTCTTAACCTATCTTAAACACTTAAATCAACCCTAGTTTTTATTGAAACTTGTTAAATGTCAGATCAGCCATTGGGTGGTCTTATCCAAATCTACAATTTCTAAGAAAACTAATCGAGTACCTACCTTTGGTCCTTAACTATCTCGGTTCTCGTTTGGTTGGNTCCTGACTATTGTTCCTTCCATTGTGACGGGCTCAAAGCCAACCTTATATGTTACTCTACACTCCTGACGTAAACTCACATCATAAAGATAATTCCCTTATCCAAAATGGAGTCCACCCACTCTATGTGCCATCAAAGCTCTTGGGTGAATCCTTCCTTACCAGACACACTTCTTGATCACTATGTGTCAACCTAGTGTTCACCAAAATCAAGGCGTCATAGGCGTGCTCGAAGTGTTCTTATACTTAGTCTAGTTCTAAGATTATACATATTTGAAAATTATCTCATTCATCTTATTTTTCCTAAACAATATCCAGACACTAAGGCTTCACCAAACGAGGTGTTACAACTCTCCCCCACTTAGGAAATTTCATCCTTGAAATTTCTCATCCTTCTCAAAGTTCTATTGCCTGAGCAAGATGGTTTTTTACAGTAACCACTCATCAAAAATAATTCAACTTCCTTATTAAGTTTTCAAGGCCTCTCCTTTACTAGCAGATCCTTTGAAAATCTCTTCGAAAATTGTCACTTATCTGCCTTTGAGGACGAAAATTAATTTTGGTGGTCAAACACTTCAGTGCTAATTTTACGCGATTTCTTTTAGACAACTATCAAGCTCGTTCTAACAGATGTCAATCGTTTTCCTAACTTACCATGCACATTCTTCTCTATTTATTGTTGTTGTTTTAGTATTTATTTGTTAAGCCGATTGTTGTTACATTTAAAGTAGTCGAAAGGTTTCCACTTATCCAGCTTCTTGTGCAAGGCTGATTTTTCCTATAAATTAGGCATGCCAAGCACTTCTACTAATATATTTACTTACTTAGCCAAAATTCTTTCTTTCTTCTGTTAAATCCTTTTACCCTCTTTTCATTCTTTGTTCTGAAATCCTTTTTCCTTTTTCAAATCCTTTTGTCTATACCATAATTCTTACAGAATGGTTCAATTTTTCCCTTAATAGATGGCTACCCTTTTGTCAAAGAAACTATCAATTCTAACATTTCGGTCCTATATAAATCCCTTAGAGCTTGAGGTTGCTTTCCTCAAGAATAAGGTTCTCATCATGGAACAAGATAGCCACCCAGAAGCCATCAGAGTGACACTACCTAAAGCCTTATCCCTCGTGTTCCTTGGTGAAATTTGGCCAAATGACAGACTTAGATTATGGTATGGGTTATTTAATTTCCCCACTATCCATTCTTACGAGGGATTTTCATCAGTGCCTCGTGACCAAAAGAGACTCTTCAAAAGCTCACATGGGATCCTCAAGGTGTACCTCAATAGGTTGTGGTGCAAAAAAAACGTCATGCTTGCTGAGCATGACTTTGTCATTAGTTCTTGAGGGCAATCTCCATGAGGACCCCCTTTTAGTTTTTAGAGGTCTCTGGTTGCCTTTGGACTTGAGAGGTCACCTTTTTCCAACACGCTCACCATGTTCCTTTGTAACCTCCCCTCCCAACGACCTTACTGGTCATTTCATTGCATTTTAACCATCTCTACACAGAGGTGGAATTGGCTACACACACCTGAGAGACTAAGCCAAGCGGCGTGCTATGCATATAGGGTTCCTTCATCTTCTTTTGTCTAAGAATCAGCTAAATCATGCTCTAATACCAAACCTTGTAACGCCCTCGACCCGACACGATCTATTAGATTCAAATCTCAGGTGTTACGTTCTTCTTACCGATGTAACTTAAAATTTTTCTATGAGTGTAACAAAATCTCTTATTATCATACATTGTATTGTTACATATACATTTTGATTATGTACAAACTACTATCCATGGCTACTACAGAGTTTCTTGTAAAAATACAATCTATGGTTACTATTTTGACTCAATAAAATTTCAAACTTTCCTACTTTATCTCTTAGTCTACTAGATATACTTTGGGATACTACTTAATGAACTTCAGCGTAGACTTGGACACACCATTTGACTTCCTCTGTATGCATAACAACCCAACATGTCACTCCTTNTAGACTTGGACACACCATTTGACTTCCTCTGTGTGCATAACAACCCAACATGTCGCTCCTTTTGCGTAGCACTCGCCTTGTCTCTTAGTTTATATTCCTTTATAGACCTAAAAAAATAAACAACTTTTGTAAGTTCGTAAAAACCTAGTAAGCTAAACCTTAGAATGCCTTTTTCATTAATTCTACGTTTTATATGTTATTTTGCACATCCTTGGTATATTTATTGGACTTTCTTCCTTCTTTAGCAGGTACAATACTAAGGCTACCATCTTTCTTTTTTCAGAACCATTTTCCCCTCTCTTGAGCATACTATACTTAGCACCTTTATACTTTCTAGATATTTTCTTAAATATTAACTTATTATCAAACTTAATCTCTTTTTCCATACTTACTGGTCTTATCATTTTCTTCAGGTAGGGTAGGTTACGCCCAATACTTAACTATGAATCTACCTAGGTCTTCCTTACTTCAGTGCATTCTCTATACATACTTTCAACACATGACAATGCCTTGCACATACTCTGCCGCACACTAGCCTAGTCCCTTGTAACTACATGGGGTTCATCCAAAGACGTTGTCATCAGATGGTCATCACGAGAGTTAATCTTCAGATTACGCCATGAAGGCATTCTTTTCCAAAGATAGCCACAGAGGCTTTCCTTTCAGAGTCTCGCCACAAAGTCTTCTTTTTATCAGAGATTACCACAAAGGCTTCCTTTTAACAGAGATCGCCACAAAGGCTTCCTTTCAGAGATAGCCACAAACGCATCCTTTGATGTAAATTGGTGTTTTTAACGATAGGGATTTGCCTAAACTCACCATCATGAGGTTTGCTACTCAACTTCTGGTACTCACTCAACCATCCTTTAAATATCTTTCATATGATGCCATAGCCCAACCAAGCTATATGGTCTTCAGAGTGCCATGGACTTTTCCTTTTAGAGATTCGTGTTTTTAGTCTCAACGGACCCTTTTAGACAACTCCGGAGGTAGAGACAGACACTTCATGTTGACTCATACTTGATAGACTCATTCACATCTAACTTACTTATGACAGACTCTTTCACAACAGAAGTGTTCATGACATCAAAACACATATAGACACACTTTACTGATTCAGACACATTAACCATTAACCTTAGAGATCATATCCATATGAATCATTCTTGCAAGTTCATCAGATATACATTTCTCGTAGAATCATCACATCATGTAATTCTAGCTTATTTTCACAGAATGTTGTAGCATGTATAATACATTTGCAAGAGTCGGCTTAGGGACTCACCTGACTTGTGTCTTTAACAGCTCTAAACACCAGATTCGAGTAGATCGATAGCTCTTAATTGACAGAACATGGGAACTCATCAAGATCTGTACACTTAACTCATTTTCTTTCACTTTGAACATTATAAATATCTAAATGAGACATTACCATACTTACTTTAGCCAACTAAAATGAGTTGATCCTTAACAAATTAGTATGTAAGGTTGTGGATCTTACCCTAACAATGGGCATGTCAGAGCCTAGGTACGTATCTTATACTCGGATAATAGAGATTACTTCTTGAAGAAGTAAGAGAAAGGTCCCCCATTTCTTACCTGGGTTACCTTGATATTTTACCTTTGTCCCTATGGATATTTGACATGCATCATAGTCCTTACAATCCACTAAATAAATGCTTGACAGTTGTAAAAAGACGTGTACAGGAATACATATATTTACATAACATACCCTTAGGCTTTAATCCATCATTTATCCTTAGTCATTATGTTAGAGCGTAGTTGGTATCTTAACTAATCACACTTGCTGTACCATGCCTTCTTGGCGAAGACCCTATTACCCGAGTTTCATTAATACCTTACTAGACTTCTTTTTCCTAATGATTTATTATTTTCTAAGGCAATTTCTTATCATAGTCCAATATTGGTTACGTGTTCACTTAACATGCCAAGAGCCTCAGGGGGGCAAACAACACTTAACCATTTGAAGTAACACTTAGTTTACTTATTAAGTTTAAAGCTCGCCCAAGTACCGAGCGTTACCCTACTTTTAAGGAAATCATGTTCAAAAATTATGGTCTCAAACTTAGTTTAGAGCAGTATCTCACCTTTCTTCTAGTCTTATTATCTAAAGAAAATGAAGAGAGAAGATATTTTCTTCTTAACCTATCTTAAACACTTAACTCAACCCAAGTTTTTATTAAAACTTGTTAAACATCACATCAGTTATTGAGTGGTCTTATCCCAATCTTCAATTTCCAAGAAAAATAATCGAGTACCTACCTTTGGTCTTTCACTATCTCGGTTCTCGTTTGGTTGGTTCCTGACTATTGTTCCTTCCATCTTTACTGGCTCAAAGCCAACCTTATAGGATACTCTACACTCATGATGTAAACTTGCATCATAAAGATCATTTCCCTTATCCATAATGGAGTTTGCCCACTCTATGTGCCATCAAAGCTCTTGGGCGAAGCCTTCCTTACCAGACACACTTCTTGATCACTAAGTGCCAACCTAGTGTTTGCCAAAATCAAGGCGTCACAGGCATTCTCAAAGGGTTCTTATACTCAGTCTAGTTCTAACACTATAAATATTTGAAACATATCTCATCCGTCTTATTTTCCTAAATAGTATACAGACACTAAGGCTCCGCTAGGCGGGGTGCTACTTGACTTAACTTTTTTTATGTTCCTCCTTTCCTGAGTCCCGCTAGCAATTTCAATGTTGTTGCTTCCCTTCCTTTTATTGGTGCACTTGGTTGGGGTAGGGTTTCCCCTCTCATACTAGGTTTCAATGCAATGAAATATAATTAAAAAAATGTCTCCAAAATACAATAAGCATAACATTTCAACAATTGGTAACTTACATTCAAAATTTTCATCCTTATCCTCTAATCAATGTATAACCCAATCCCTTGCATAACTTGTTTTCCCCTGCTATGAAGTCTTGTTAGTATTTTTTATGTTGAAGAGGTTGGCATGGTGGGAGGAGTTGGTTGTGTTGAAGGAGCTGGTTGTGATGAGAGGTGCTTCGGATGCAACTATTTGAGAATGAGTTGGTGGAGCAGGAGCTGCTGGAGGTGTACTCTGTAAAATCTTCATGTTAGGAGTTCTCAAATTGTCCAACAATTGCATTAAAATTTTTAGTCATGAAAATACTTACAATAGATGAAGTTTGATAGCTTCTGGAGTTGTGTCCAACCATGAACCACTTGTGACACTTTATCTTTCTCACTCTTCAAGAGAGTTTACTCCCACTTCTCTCCCTCTTCTCTTACTCTATTCTTTTTTTGTCTCCCAACCATTTTCCTTGGGATAGGGGGTCAATTGGTCCCATATTAGTTTTATACCAAAATTTTTCACTTGGGACAGTAGGCAATACAAACCCATACAACTTTCCAAACATATATTTTTTAAACCCCGTATAGACAAAATAAAAAATATCTATTTTTTTCTACAAATTGGCTACAGCTGTATGTGGACATGGGATACCAGTGAGGTCTCATCTCCTACAACTAGATGACCACTCACTTGAGTTGACAACTACAATATCACAAAAGTTTTCCACTTCAAACCCTTTAGCTTAATTCCATTTAACATGATAGTATGAACTCATTTGGATATTCTCGTGTAACTTATCACATATCTTAGGACAGAATTGTTCATTCCAATTTTTACATCTGGCCAAATTGTTTACAATCCTCCCCATTACATACTGCCTAATTTGTTCTAACATGGAAATGATAGACATTGACCTAGCTCCTAAAATTTTTGCATCAAAGAACTTAGCAAAATTGTTGTCAATTGTATCACATATAGACCTACTAGAAAAAAAAAAGCCTTTGACCATTACTCAAGATTAGTCCTAAGTAGACTTACCATGGCACTATATTTGATATGACCAGTCTTATTGATGTTATATTCAAATTCAACAGTTATGTATGATTTGCATGCTCCCTAAACTGCTTGTTGTAGGTCTCCTCTTGGATTTTCTTTCCTCCAGATGACATATAAATGCCTTGCATAGACTCTTTTCTCAACCCTTAGCAACAACTTAGGTATCTCATCCATCAATCACTAAATACAAATAAAAACAATGGTATTAGATGAATCTGCTTTAATAAACTAAGCATAGTAGGACAACATTATTTAAGTAATGTCCCAAACTTACCTTTTGTCTATCAGTCATTAATATGAATCCAGAACCATCACCAATTTGTAAATCTAAAATCAAATTCTTAAGAAACCAACGCCATATTTCTCTACTTTCATTCTTCACAATAGCCTATGAAATAGGGTAGATTTGGTCATTGCCATCTCTGCCGATAGCAGACAAAGCTTCCCCCTTCAATCCTCCCTTCAGAAAGTATCCATTCGGACTAATAAAAGGTCCACAACACTCCATAAAATCTTTCCTAATGCACTAAACCCTACACGAAATCTCCTAAACCTGGGAACCTCAGTAGGGGTTTGTCTTTCTATCATCACCTCTATAATGCCATCCAAATATGCCTTTCTAAGTAAATTTGCATAGTCCCATAGTCTACTAAACTCATAGCTTACCCTTCCATTGATCTCCTCCAATGCCCATATCTTAGCCTTGCTGCATGTACCCCTACTCGCATTAACTTTCAATTGTTCCTTGACTAGTTTCTGCATCTTAGTTAACTTCAACTTTGGAATCACTCTGATTTTACTTAAGAAATGTTCCCCAACAAACTTGTAAGATACCCTTTTGTTTTTAAAAGTTTATGAACACTCATGGATTTCTGTAAAGGTTTTTATCTTGTAAAACTCATCACTATTATCTACATCAGCATATATTCTAAAAGGGCACCCATTTTCCCTACATCTAGCCCTAGTCCTCCCCTTTTCATTACTAAGATAAACAATATCAAACCTCTTGTTTACTGTATACTTTGCTAAAGCAATCTTGAATTCTTCTGGTCCATTACACACCATACTAAGCTCTAAACCTGAGATTGTGTTAGTAGGGCCAAAACATAAATGTTGGCTTCTCCAACAGACTACCTCACCATCTAAATCACTTTTATAAGACCCCAAATCTGATGAATCACCATAATATGTTACCCTACCTAATTCATCTGATACCTCATCTCTATCCCCTTTCACTACCTTCACCTACCTTACACTCTCCCTATTAACCCTATTTACTGCTTTGGTTTTGGATATTTTACTTGCCCTTTATAATTTCTGTACCAAGGCTTGATATTTCTCACCTCTTCATCCTCAGATTCTTCCCCTAAAACCCATTCACTACCCAATGAGTTGTCTGTATCACTAGGCCCACTACTTTTAGAACTTTTTTCCCCACTCTTAGCACATGCATCACTAGTCCCACACAACTCTAGTCCCACATTATATTCCCCACTAACTTGGTAAATGGTTCCCCAACCCTACTATTAACTTTCTTATTACAATTTGGTTCCCCAACCTAAATAGTTAATTCCCTTTCCCTAGTGGAAGGCAGCAACATGGTATCATCAATAACATCAAGTGTGTCTACCTCGTGTTCAACATTTAACACCCCAAAATAGGGTCTAAGAGTTTTAAGGGTATTTTACGAATTTTAGCCTTAGAGTGTTCAAAATTTTGTGACATGGTATATCGGTAATATTTTCGATTATATTTTTTAGAAAATTAAATCAATTTTTGAAAAAGAATTTTAAATACCTTTAATTTTGAAACAAGGACTGACTTGTAAAATGGTCTAAATTGTGAGTTTTTAAAAGGCAATTAGGCCAAAAACTTTAAAATACCCTATATCTTCCCCCACCTAGTTTTATTTTCAAATTAGTTTTATTGTCCCTCATTCTTATGTTGTCCTTTGCATCCCAAACTCCTCTTCATCAATTTTTTATTCCCAAACTTAATTCCATTGATTTCTATCATCTCCTAGTCATAAACCTCCATAGAAGTTAAGAAAAGCACCCAAAAACATCATAGTCTTCTCCATTGTCAAGCTTTTAGGTTTTTGATCAACTGCTTAGTTTTTCAACAACTAAGGTAACGATTTAATTCCTAATTAGTTTTAAATGATATATGGTCTTTTAAATTGAATTCTTACCCATTAAATCACATGTTTTAAATAAAAGTCAAAAACTGGGTTATTAATGGTGGATTTTGGGATTTTGGTTAAAAACATAGTTTCAAAGTGTTTTTCAACTTGTTTAACATGATTAGAAGGTTTCTAAAGGATTTCTAAGGTTTTAATGAGTTTTCATGAAAAATGCCTATTGTCTGTCGAAAAAATTTGATACCATGAATTGAGTAGTTTTGCAAAGTTAAAGGTTGAGAATAAGTCGTAGGTAAATAATTAGATGAATGGAATTTGTTTCAGGCAAAACTATTAAGTATAGACCAAGATATTTGAATTTTAAGATTTCTATGTCGAAGGTTTTGGTCAAAAGAGAACCTTACTTAGGCTTGTGTTTTTGGATTGTTTGATGTGAGTCTTTGGCTAAATGTTGATTGTGTTGTTGTGTGATTAAATTTATCGAAGTGTTGGAATCAATAAGACCTTCTACGAGTAGAGATAAAGGCAAAGAAAAACTAGTTTGAGCATTCAACTTTTCGGTGAAAGCATAATTGGTGAGTGTTTGGAATAATTGCTTGTGGACATGATTCAATGCATTATTTGGGAATTTAGTTGTAGCCTAATCCCCTACTCTAAATTCTAAGTGTAAGCTTTCTCGTACTCATGTTTAACTTGTGAAATATGTGCTTGTGTTATTATAAAAATGTGAATTGAGATGAGATGCAATTACATGTGACATGTGTCCATGATTACTGTTATGAAAGTGTATATGTAGGCATGTCAAACATGCCAAGTGATAGTGATAATTATGTACTTATGATGTAAATATGCAGTGATAGTGAATGGTAAATCGGTAAGTAATAAATGTGTGATTAATAACAGATATTTTGACCTTGTGATTCTTGAAACTGTTGGATATAGTTGGCATGCCATATGTTTGTGAGTACTCACTTATATGTTATATGATTTGAGCATTAAGGCCCTGAAACATGTTGGAGACATAAGAGAATGTGAGTTAAGCTCCATTCAATGGGACATGTTTGGTGTGTTGGAGAGCGTTAGCTTTATTCTTCACTTTTGGGACATGTTTGACTCTATGAGTCTATGTGGCGTGTTGGAGATCCGTGTATCCGATGAAAGGTGATAGTGCCCACTTTTACATTTCATAGCTTAAGTGTCAATTTATCTATAAACATGTTTTTGAGTATTGTGATATATGCTTGAATGTTATGTGATTATATGAGTATTGTGATATATGCTTGAATGTTATGTGATTATGCGAGTATTGTGATATATGCTTAAATGTTATGTGATTATATGTATAATGTGACATATGCTTAAAAATGAATATGATTACCATGTAAATGAACTAGTAAATAATACACGAGTAAGTATAATATGACACTAGAGTTGGAACTGTTGAGGTTGTGCTATATGGTTGTTTCGTTAATTCTTGATGAATGGTTTGCATGGTAGTTGTTCTAGGCATTCACTAAGCTTGTTAAACTCACCCACTCCTTTTAAACCCTTACAGAGTAGTTAAGTGTCGGTGTGAGCGGTGTGGTTTCCAAAGGGTGATCAAGCAAGTTCTTTTCCATTATTTCATAGGTGTTATTGTTATTTGCTTTCGTTTTGGGAATAAGGCAATGTGGTAGACTTTTACTGATATTTGCCATGATGTTTTGGATGCTAGCATAGATTATTTGCTCCTAAGTGTATGAGATTCATTTCATATTACATTGATTATTGCTTGGACTTACTCTCGAAGTTTGAGACTATTACTACAGTCGTTTGATGTTTATTTGATGATGATATGATAACATGATGAATTGGTACGAGTTGGAATGACTTATATCCTTTAAAATGTGGTTTTTTTCTGGTCTGAAGTAGAGGTATAGATATTAGTGTTGAAGAAACAATACCTCTATGATTTTGAAATGTGCAGGAAGTCAGAATCATAAATTGGTACCGATACCTTATCACGAGTATCGATACTCGGGGTAAAATTACCTATACTTTTCAAAAGGTACCGATAATTTCTAAATTTTTATTTTTGAGCAAGAAACAGAATGTTGTTTTGGTATCAATTTTCCAAGCGATATCGATACCACTTAAAGGAAATATTAATACCTATGTGCCAGTATCGATACCTACGTAGTCAGTTTTTTAATTTTGCTAAATGGTCTCTATGCATGTTTAATTATTAGTATAAGACTATTTGATGTATGATTAGCATGTAACGATGATAACGAAAGAGTAAGATTGACTTAAAACCTATACGAATGATAATATGAAAGACGTTTCTATTAGAATGTGCTTTTATTTGTTGTGTATGACATGAAACGGTGGTGTGGCATCTTAATATTCGGGCTTGGCGGTCGAGCTGGGTATAGGGTGTTACACAATATATACATGTATGGACACTATATTTCTAATATGGTTAATCATTTATGAATGATGAACTATCATAGCAAACACTCAGTCCTTTACTAAAATCTAACCCACCTTCACAGTATACAAAGTTATTCACAACTCTATACCTAGCTTCCACTACCATCTTAGACAAAGTGTAATAACACAAGAAATCTGGGTCAAAGTCCCATTGCAGCACTTCCCCTCCTACATAGGTTACGCAAGGGTCTGTGAAAAAATTTCCACCCAAATTCATATGCACCACACATTTATCCCAAGTCATGATAAAACACTACATAGACAAAATTAGTTAGATAATAAAGTTAGTTACATAATATAAACAATAATATACATAACATACATAATAGAAACAGTAATAAACATAACATACATGACATAAATAGTAATATACTACATAACATACATAAACAGTAATATACATAACATACATAATATCCATACTAATATACATACATAACAGACATACTAATATAGCAATTAACTGACGTTTCAGCATCAATCAATATCTCCATAAAAAAAATCCCCTTCAGTATGGAGTTCTCCGTATACACATGAATGCCGGAAACACGGAAATTTACACATTTTTACATACCCTTTTTAACTTAAAATCATACAGTTTCGATAAAATT
>JABEZY010275005.1:0-24120 GCA_013467495.1 Gossypium gossypioides
TATTTTATTATTTATAATATTTTTATCTTTTACTTTCCAATTTCATCATTTTCTTTATTGAATTTTCCAATGATGAATAATCATGTTTATCTACTAACTCCTCTAATATTTGTCATATAAGGACCTCAAATTTTGAATTTCATAGCTATTTGATCCCTTTAGCTACTATAATTCAACTTTTGCACTTTATACAATTTGGTCCTTTACATCAAATTAAACATGAAATCGGTAAAATTTCTTTACGACATTTTCATATAACATCTCTATCATAATGCAGACCACAAAATAATATTAAAATGATTTTCCTATATTGATAGATGAAAGCAACTTAACTCTATTATTAAAAATTTTAAACCCTTTAAAAATGTAAATTACCTTATGTTAATTACTTGGAGATATTTGAGATGATGAAAATCAAGGCACGAAATAGATTTTGAGATAGAATAATATTTTGTAATCCAGTTAGGAATTGAGATAGAAAATTGAGAGGAAATGAATTTTGAGAATGAAAATTAAATTTGGTATTGATTGAATGGAGTGAGAAAACATTAAATTTGGTTTGGGTATATATAGAGGATTTTAGGGACTTTGGGGAAATTTTTATTTTTTTCTTTCATCGTTGAAATTAAATGGTTTCATTTAAAATTTATTTAACCATTGGGCCAACAGTTAAAAATCAAGAGCCCAGGTTTTTTAATTGTTGACATCCAACGATTTGAATTTTTTTTTTTTTAAAATATGTTAGGTAAAAACACACTTTATTGGATTTGCTTTTAGTGAAAATGTGTCTATTAAGGTGCGTTTTCACCCATGTGGCATTGCGTTCTTGCGAACCAAATACTCAAATTTCTAGAGAAAGAAAAACACAATTTTCTATCCAGATGCTCAATTCATAAAACAATGTAAAAAATTGTAAAAGAAAAACCGTTAATGAAAATTTGTAAAAATCATAAAATTTTAAGGTTTTTATTTTTTTGCATTCTAAATTTTAAAATTTTTAATTAACACCCTAAATTACAATATATCTCATATATAACAACATTTTCTAACTACCAAAACCAAACTATTTACTCAAATTCCTAATTAAAAATCATAATTTTCTAACGAAATACTCAAAATCCTATTGGAAACCCCACTTTGTAAAAATTCTTTAAAAAATGTAAAAAAAAATTTGTTAAATAAAAATTGTAATATTTATAATGCCAAAAAATAATTTTACAATTTTTATGATTTATAATTAAGAATTTTTACAATTTTTTAAGAATTTTTACAAAGTTAGGTTTTCGATAGGACTTTGAGTATTTGGTTAGAAAATTTTGATTTTATTAGGAATTTGAGTAAATAGTTAATGGTTTTTGTAGTTGTTAGAAGCTTATAGGAATAATTGATTAAAAATTTTGTGTTTTATGAAAGCTCATAAGAAGTTCATACTAAGAAGCTCACCCAAGAATAAAAAGTCTGCTTTTGGTAGCACGTTTGGTTTTATTTTATCTTTTGGTATTCTTGTGTTTTTTTTTTAAAGTTTTGTTTCTTCTTTTTTAAGTTTTCTTTACGTTAGTTCTGGCGAAAAGACAAGATGGAGAAGGAAATGGAAGGTTTTAAATCTTAAAGATGAAGAAGATGTTGGAATTTTGTTGCCAATAGATTGGAAGGCACAAAAATCGACTTACAAGTTATGTTTGGTTGGTTATTTCTTAACAGCGTGTATTGTTCATTTCCTGGCTATGAAAAATACTATGGCAAATCTTTGGCATCCCTTAAGGGGAGTATTGATATCAATTTTGGGAGAAAAAAAATTTCTTTTCAAGTTTTTCCATGAGATGGATATCAAGTGTGTAATGGAAGAGGCCCTATAGACTTTCAATAACCACTTGTTGATTCATCATTGTTTAGAGAATAATGAAGACCTGATGCAAGTTTCTCTGGTATTTTCACCTTTCTGGATTCAGGTTCATGATCTTCCCCTTGGTTTCTTTTCGAAAAGAGTGGCAAAAAAATTGGGAAAATTTGTTGGATGTTTTGCGAAGTACGATGTGAAACCTCTGAGTAGAGGATTCATGAGTTTCTTGCATTTTAAAGTAGAGGTGGATACCAAGAAGCCATTGAGAAGAAGAAAGAAGATCACGTTATCCTAATTAAATTCAACTTATGTCTCCTTTCGATATGAGAGGTTGACTTTGTTTTATTTTCTTTGCGGGTGGTTGGGACATAATGATAAATTTTGCCTTGTCCGATTAACAAAAGGGGATGAGGTTTTGGAGTTGGGATGGAACTCAAATTTGAAAACATAATCTAAAAGAGTTGTGGTTGAGAATAGTGTCTGGCTTCGAAAGGTAGGGGATGACGAATTTTGCAAAAGAAATCTGANAAGCCATGATTTGGGGAGAAATCAAAGGGAGGATGTTAGGAGAGATTTAAGGAAGAAAATAAATCCAATCTTGGGATTTAATTTGGAGTGATTTCCTAAAAAAATGGAAATAAATTTCATGGGATCTTTTAATGGTGTAGGCGAATTTGAAATGGACCATGATCTTAAGGAAAGCCCTGTTGCATAGTTGGACCAAAAAAAAAAGGCCCACGATAGTCTTTTTGGACTCTAGCATTTCGGGAATGGAAGATTCGCTAAGGACTACGAATGAACAACATAATGTTTTCTCCCTCCTTATATTGGCGGCGACCAAGAGGCCTGCTGACCTTGAACCATGAAAATGATAAGTTGGAATGTCCACAGATTGGAGAGTACGCAGGCAATTCGAAGACTTCGACACATGCTAAAGATCTACAATCTCCAAATTGTCTTCTTAATGGAGATTAAGTTGAATAGTGTTCAAATGGAGTGGGTCTGAAAGCAATGTATATTTTCTAATAGAACTGATGTTTCAACAAATAGAACGAGAGGTGGGCTTAGTTTAGCTTGGAACGAAATTAAATTGGTTCAACTGCGAAGTTATTCTCAGAATCACATTGATGCTGAAATTTTGATAGATGACAATGGTAGAAAATGGAGATTAACGAGATTCTATGGAATCCTAGATGTGCACTTTAGAGAGGAAGGATGGAATTTATTACGAAGTTTAAGTCATAATTAAGACTTGCCATGGCTTGTATGTGGACATTTCAATGAAATTTTATATTCTTTTGAGAAATTTGGTAGGGTGCCAAGAGATGAAAGATGGATGGAATGTTTTGTTGATTAATGGATGTAAGGTATGCTGGACCTCAACTTGGGAAAGAGGTAACCTTCTTGAAACTAATATTTGAGAATGACTTAATAGGGGTGGCTAATGTTGAGTGGTTTGATTTGTTCCCAGATTTTTCAATAAACCACTTACCGCATTCTTTTTCCGAGCACTATCCCCTTCTAATCAAAACTTTTCAAGAGAATCAGCAGAGAAGTCGAAAGAATTTTAATTATGAATCGTGGTAGGTCTTGGAGGAATCCTATGAAGAAAAAGTACGATGTATTTAGGAGTTGAATTCTGGTTCTGTTCTGGAGAAACTTGAAGCACTTTCAGCTAGGCTAAAAAGATGGTCAAAGGGTATAAAAAGCAAGCGAACCAAAGTTTATAAAGGCTTGCAAACAAGTTGGGTCAGTTGCTGGAACTTGACAGGGATAATGATACATTGGCTGAGATAATCGATATAAAAATCCATCTTAATATGGAGATTGAAAAGGAAGAAACTTATTGGGAGCAAAGAGCTAGGACAAATTGGTTGAAAATGGAAGATAAAAACATCAAATTCTTTCACAGTTTCACATCCCAAATAAGATATTCAAATCGTATCTGGAAGCTAATGGATGAAGTAGGTAATGTAGCCATCTCAAAAACAGAAGTGCAAGAATTTATACGCAAATACTTTACTGATATTTTTGCATCAAGTGGAGTGGGTAATATGGAACACATTCTGCCAGGAGCGGATACTTGTATAACAACAGAAATGAATCAGATACTATTGGCCAATTATATAGATGATGAGGTGGTTTCAGCATTGAAATCAATGGGTCTAACAAAAGCTGCTAGTTCTAACGGATCCCCAGCGCTATTTTTCCAAAAACTTTGGAATATTGTCAGAAGAGATGTAAGCAAATTCTACCTGGGAGTTCTAAATGGAGGTATGAATATGGAACAATTTAATGATTCTAATATTTTGCTTATTCCTAAAATTGCTCAGTCATTGAATGTGAATAATTTTAGGCCTATAAGTCTTTGCACGGTTACATATAAAGTCATTTCTAAAACTATTGCGAATCGATTCCAACAAGTTGTAGATTATTGCATTGACAAGGTCCAAAGTGCGTTTGTCCAAGGGCATATGATAATTGATAATGTACTTCTTGCTATTGAAGTCTCACTCTTTTAAGCAACAAAAAATTGGGGGAAAAAGCTCTTTCACCTTGAAATTTAGATATGAGCAAAACCTATGATCGAGTTGATTGGGGGATTTTTTTACAACATATGATACTGAAGATGGGTTTTGATAGAGTTTGAGTGAATTTTATTATAAAGTGTATCAGCTCGATTTCGTACTCCATTATGATTAACGAAAAAAAGGACAAAAATTCTTCCCCACAAGAGGGCTAAGACAAAGGAGCCCATTAAGCCCTTATCTTTTTCTGATTTACAGTGAAAGTTTGTCTTCCTTAATGAAATTGGCAAAAAGGGAAGGAGAGTTGGGAGGTGTTAAAGTGAGCATACGAGGACCAAAAATTTCATATCTCTTGTTTTTTAATGATTGTATTATTTTCGGGGAGGCTTCAAATAGGGGGTGAATGTTCTTAAATGACTACTCCAAGAGTATGAGGAAGTTTTGGGTCAATGTATAAATTATGAAAAATCAACTATTTTCTATAGTTTGAATACTTCTGAGCAGACTAAACAGGCAATAGCGTAAATCTTAAATGTCCACGTTTCTACAAACCCGAAAAGTATTTGGGGGCTTCCAAATTTGGTTGATAAGGGGAAGAAAAAGGCCTTTCAACTGCTCAAGGATCAGATGAGATCTAAAATTAATAGTTGGAGCACCAGGTTTCTTTCTTAAGGAGTTAAAGAAATTTTTATAAAATCAAATTTACAGGCTATTTTATACGATGACTTGTTTCTTTACTTCCAATCTCTCTTTATAATGAAATAGAAGGCATAATTGCAAAGTTCTGGTGGCAAAAAGGGCATGGGAAGAGAGGTATTCATTGGTGTGAATGGAGAAAACTGTGCGATTTAAAGGAAAATGGTGGTCTTAGGTTTCGATGTTTAGCAAAATTCAATATTTTGTTACTTGCAAAATAAGGAAGAAGATTAATTAATTATTCGAATTCTTTGTTAGCTCGTACATTAAAAGCTAAATACTATCCTGAAATTGACTTTCTTAATGCAGGATTAGAGAGAATACCTTCATATACTTGGAGAAGTATTTGGGCTTCAAAAGGAATTCTCCAAGATGGAATGTGTTGGCGAGTCAGAACATGTAATAAAATCTCAGTAACAAAGGCTGCTTGGGTTCCAGGCTCTGTTAATTACAAAATACAAATGAGTGATTATATCCCAGATTCAATTATGGTGGCAGATTTAACTGAAAGGGATTCAAGGCAGTGGAATGAAAGGCTAATTCATAATACCTTTTCTGATATTGATGCTGAAAGAATTTTAAGAATTCCTTTGGCGAGGGTTGCACATGAGGATTTTCAGGTGTGGAAAGGAGAGGCCTTTGGTGACTATTCTATCGCACTACAAATTGCTTCTACAACAATCAATGAACCCTAACCATCTACTTGAATAGACAATATACAGATAGTTTTACAAAAAAAATTATGGGGCCTACAACTGCCCACCAAATTGAAAATTACATTCTCGAGATGCTTTAAGAATTATATCCATATTCTATGCAATTTATATTACAAGAGGTTATCAAATGGAACTATTTGTCTTAAATGTGCAGATTCAGATGAGACTTCAGAACATGCTTTTCGGGGCTGCCCTGCGATCAAGGAGATTTGGCAACAATTACAATGTGTAAGGCCTAGTTTAATTAAAAATCTGTGTTTTCTAGACTAGGTTACCTGGTTCTTTAAAAATAATTCCTCGTCAATGTCGTCTATTTGTCTGCGCGATTTGGGTGATATAGACCGATAGGAATAAATAGGTACATGAAAGACAACAAGAAACTGGGTTAGGAATTGCGTATTCTGTTAAAGCGTATATCAGAGAACTGGATGGTCTGGACACAGTATTACTTGTTAAATGTACGGGGGATACGAGATGGAAGCCATCAGATAATCCTTTAGTCAAAATCAACGTCGATGCAGCTTACAAAACAACAGATAAGATGTCCTGTTCAGGGCTAGTGATTCAGGGTGCAAATGGAAGAGTGTTGGGTTCTAGAACCGTTCTTAATGAAAGCATACCTTCAGTTTTTGCAGCAGAGGCCCCCTAGCTTATGTTCAAGGTCTTCAAATGGGACTGGATTTAGGTTTCACTACCATGGAGATAGAAGGTGATACCTTGTCTATCATCAAAAAAGCACAATGGAGGGATAATGACAAACTGAAAATCCATGCCTACATAAAAGGCTGTCAATGGCTTAGTAAGAGTTTTCAAATATGCAAGTTCAAATACGCGACAATCAAAAAATGGAGTGGCTCATCTACTTGCGACAGAGGGTTTAAGACAAAAGGAACAGTGGAATATGAGCGGAGGAGTACCTGTTTTTGCAAAAGAGGAGGTCGAGAGAGAACGATTGTGTAGCTTGCTAGTCTGATGGGTGAGTAATCTGTCATGCAAATTGAAAAGATAAGGGATCTGAAGAGATGGAGGAAGCAGATGAACAGTTCTTGAAACTTTGAAAAGAGAAATAATTAAATTTGGAAGCTTTTTCTGTTCGTGTTTTTAGGAGTTGTGCAAATATTAATTGTACCTGTTACAATTTGGAGGCTTCTAGAACATCTCTAGCCTTTTCGCTGAGTTGGGTCATATAACTGGGCTTGCTTTTTGCCTTTTATTGGGTTGTATTTTGTTTGGTGTTCTAATAATAATATCCAGTAGATTATTTCAAAAAAAGGCTCACCCAAGAATTTCTTGACTTTGGGTTAAGTTAAGCACGAAGAAGATGAAGAAAAATAGAGGAAAGAGAATGGAAAGGAAAAAAAAATAAAGAATGAAAGAATAAAGAAAGAAATAATTAAAGAAAGATTAACTGTGAAATAGATGAGTTTAATAGTAGAATGATTTGTTTGGTTAATTTTTTTAACATCAATGATCAACTTGACAAAAAAATGTTTAAAGTAATTAAAATAAAAATGGTTTTATATAGTTTATTCTAAAAAAAATCACTTCCCAAAATTTAGAATTTTGAGGCGGCTAATTGTAAATGCTAAGTTTTAGGGTTCGCACAACTGTCGTTATTTACTCAAATCTATAATGTTGAGTTGTCAACCTAATCCAAGCGAAACAACACAGTATTTCAATTTAAACAACGGAGTACATTGTCAGCTGAATAACAACACACTTGTCTTTTTAATATGCTTCCACCTCAAGGTAAAAATTAAAGGAAACATTATTCAAACAAAAATTTAAAAAAAAAAAAGAAAAGAAAAAGAAGCAACAACTCCAATTTGGAATTTGATTTCACAATATTTTCACTGCCATGTGGAATACATATATTCTAACTATTTAACATATGGTGGTAATGATTATAGGGGTGGCAAAATCTGAACCGTTTGATGGATTTTGTATTGATCTGCCTCGAATAGAGCGGAGTTGTTTTTGAAAAGTGGATGGATTTAATAATATTGACCCCACCTTACTCCATTGTCATTCTTAAGTGATACGGAATAGGAATAATGTGGAGCTCGTTTTTTCATCTAACAGAAGCACCAAAAGCTTTAGTCATGTCTAGATCCTCATTTTTCATTCCATTAGGGAGTTTTCAATCAAAATGGGATAATAATTTTGCAAGGGAAAGCTCGACAACAGCTATACCATATGACATGCTAGGATGTTAGATACTACACTATTTCATAAGAGCAGAGAACAAATTTAGAAAAATGAATTTTACTGAGAAAATTACTTAGTATTCTTTTACTACTTGAATCAATACAGTGCTAATGTTTATATACTTATATGAGTAACTACTCCTAACCAGCTACATACCAGACTAAGTAATTGAATGGCAACAGACTAACAATCTCTATACTAACAATATCTATACTCTAACATTCACCCAGCTTCTTCAATAGGTAAAAACCGAAGTAAACTTCAAAAGCGAGCTAAAGTAGAGACAGACAATGGTTTAGTGAGAATATCTACGACCTGGTCACAGGCTGTTACTTCATTGACAACTAGTGAGCCATTAGCTACCTTTTCGCGAACGAAAAACAAGTCAAGTTCGACATGTTTGAATTTGGAGTGTAGGACCAAATTAGCTGCAACAGCTACTATGCTAGAATTGTCACACTAAACAGCAGGAGGATTAGTAGAACTGATTTGTAATTCTGTTAGTAGAGAAACTAACGAAGCAATATCACTGGTAGCTGCAGCTAAACTCTGATATTCAGCCTCCACTGTGGACCACGAAACAACTTGTTATTTCTTAGAACACCATGAGACAGGTGTATGACCAAAGTAGACACAATAGCTTGTCGTAGAACGGTAGTCATCAAAATCAAGCCCCCAGTTGGAATCAACATAACCAACTAAAGATAGTTTGTCAGATCGACGAAAAACCAACCCATGATTAATAGTGCCATGTAAATACCTCAAGATATGTTTTAATGCTATTAGATGAACTGTAGTAGGTGCATGCATGAATTAACACACACGATTTACCGCATAAGCAATATCCGGCCGAGTTAAGACCACATATTGAAGAGTATCGGTAAGACTTCTGTATTCAGTAGGGTCAGCAATCCGATCACCCTCATCTTTAGACAAAGCAGATGAACTAACCATTGGCATATGAACACTCTTTGCATTAGACAGGAAACTCCTGTCAAGAAGGTCTCGAATGTATTTGCACTGGCACAAGTGGAGACTTCCAGTAGATGACCAACTGACTTCAATACCTAAAAAATAATAGAGGTCGCCCATATCCTTTAGAGAAAATTTGTTATGTAGCTGCTGAACAAAACAGTTTATTTCGTCAGTTGAACTTCTAGTAATAATAATATCATCCACATAGACCAAAACATAGACAATGGACTTGGTTGAAACTTTAACAAACAAGGAAGCATCAGATTTAAATAAGACAAAACCAGTAAAGGCAAGGAACTGTTTCAATTTGTAAAACTAGGCATGGGGAGCTTGCCGTAATCCGTACAATACCTTCATCAAACGACACACCAACGACTCACCATTTGGTCTATATTAAACATAGCCTGGAGGTTGCTACATGAACAGTTCATCAGTTAGATCTCTATTTAAAAAGGCATTGTTTACACCGACTTGACGGAGTTGCCAACCATTGGATACAGCAATAGATAATATGGTTCGAATAGTAGCAGGTTTGACCACTGGACTAAATGTTTCCTTGAAGTCACATCCAGGTACCTATGAACATCCCTTTGCTACCAACCGTGCCTTTCAACGATCAACAGACCCAGTAAGATTTTTCTTGATTTTGAAAAGCCATTTGCACCCAATCGCTTTTTGACCAGGAGGTAGAGGAACAAGTTCCCAGGTAGAGTTAGCCATTAAACCATCAAATTCAGCTTAAACTGTGAATTTCCACTCCTTATGAGCAAGAGCTTCCTCAGCAGAGTGTAGCTCAAAATCTACAGCTTTTACTAACAAAGCCTTAGGTTTAAAAATTCTTGCATTAGACCGAGTAACCATAGTATGAGTATTTCTCGGAGGAATAGAGGGAATATATGTAGACGTAATTGCAAGATGATGCTCTCCACGATCAATTCCTAATTTAGCCAACGAATCAACTGATACGGTCTATCTTAGACTACATGGAGTTGGTGACCCAATTGAAATAGTTTGCACGGGATTACAACTTGGATCAAAAGGCGAAGATACAGTAGGCGGCGAGATAGTGGTACTGCTAGATTCTGTGGTGGATCAGACAGAGAAAGGCTGAACTATAGGAACATATATGGGGATACTTAAAGAAGATTGAACGGTGCCCAGAGCAGGTGAAGTAAACAAGAATCGTTGTTCATCAAAAACATGTCGAGAGATAATAACCTTACTATCTGGTGTGAAACAATGATAGCCTTTATGTTGAGAGCTATATCCTAAAAACGTACATGGCTGTGAACGAAAATCCAGTTTGTGATGCACAAATGGGTACAAATATGGAAAAAATCAACAACCAAATACCTTTAAGTGACCATATGTAGGTTCATGTCCATAAAGAATCTGATATGGAGACTGACCTTTCAGGATCGGGGTAGGCAGACATTTGATAAGATGAACAGCACTGCAGAACACATAACCCTAGTAATCCATTGGTAGATTGGCCTGGGCTAAAAGTGTAAGACCGGTCTCTACAATATGTCTATGTTTTCGCTTAGCAACACTATTCTGTTTAGACGTATGTACGCAAGAAATTCGATTAAGAATCCCTTGACTATCCAGAACTGATGCAAAAGCATGAAACTCACCACCCCAATCACTCTGGAATTTTTTAATATTCTTCCTAAACTAAGTTAAGATCATCTTCTAAAATTGAAGAAAACACTCAACCACTTGAGATTTATGTTTAAGAAGATAAACCCAAGTAAACCGACTACTCATGTCAACAAACGAAACATAATACAGATTACTTCCACTAGCAACAGAAGTTGACCCCCACAAATCAGAAACAACCAAGTTAAATAATTTCAAATATGCAGTATTAGAATGTGAAAAGGGCAATTTATGTGATTTCTCTTTCCTAATAGGCAAAACAAACATTATCTAGACATTTTTTGTTGGAAACAATTTGACATTTATCAAGAACAATTTTAACAGTTGTGGTAGAAGGGTGACTAAGCCTTTTATGCCACAATGTAAAAACATCATTATCTGAAGGGCAATCGTGAATCCCAGTGTTGTGAATAGAAGGACCTGTGTCAGATGAACCAGACGGACCGACCGAAAATTGATATAAACCATCACGAGCTTGGCCCCGTAATAACATTTCATGTGTCTGGATGTCCTTAATAACACAATAAGATGGGTGAAATTCAAAAAATACATTATTGTCATTAGCAAACTGAGAGACAAACATAAGATTCCTTCGAATATTTAGCAGACACAAGACATTAGAGATATGTAATAGCTTTTTCTTTGTAGGCAAGATAGAATTTCCAATAGACGAAATTTTAGTGGGGGCTCCATTCCTCATTAAAAGAGAAGAAGTAACTAAGTATGGAGTGGACTCATTTAATCCTGAGGCATTCTGACAAACATGAAGAGTAGCCCATGAATCTGGATACCAGGACAAGATTCCTACAGGCACAAGAACATATGAATCATTATTATCAAAATTGGACCCATACTTAGTGGCAGCTGAAAAGTCAGATGCATGAAAATCAAGGATACAAGGCAGTCCAATACATGATGAGGAGTCAAAATCAATAACACGTGTGTGAGGTTTAGTCCTCTACAAAACTTTGAAACTATTATGTTGCATGGAAGCCATGCGACCAAAACCTTGGCCAGATCCAAAAGATCCCTCAAGGCCAACATAATTAGCAGTAGGCCCAAGATGAATCTGCCCAGAATTTCGGCTAGTAGTGGCTTGCTCACCAGAACTGGATGGCCCAATATACTGGCCAGCATCACTCGATCTGTGGACTGTAGCAGAGGGCCCAAACCAATGCTGGCCCAACTTTTGCTCCATGTGCGGTTTGCCATAATGGCCATGGGGTCCAAATCGGTGCTGTCCAATTCTTGCTCCACAATTTGTTTGCTATACGGGCCATAAAGGTCATGATACATAGGTGGGCCACCAGCAGACCCAACCGCATGAACTTTAGAATAAGCAAAGGGATTAGAATCCCTAGTCTGCGGTGGAAATCCAAAGTTTGAAAATGCTGGCAATCCTCCCCATGACGTGTCGATCAGGAATTGTGCCAGACCAGCTCCTGCCGAGCCAGCATATTATCCATGTCCACCAGGCTCAGCATGCAACTCCTGTCTATCAGAAGAAAATCGCATTGTGGTTGAAGGAGTCAGACCGTCGTAATCACGATTAAATTGGTAGAAGCACCGCTACGCCAGATGACCATACCGACTGCAGATTTGACACTATATTCGAGGAAGAAAACTACACCCACGCGAGTCAGATGTGGAACGCCCACCACGCACATCACACATATTTGACTCGGTCACCGCTATAACCGGAGGAGCTTCGACCATGTGGGTATGCATCGGGATATCACGCACCACTCACGTCTGACGGCTTTCAAACTCTATTAGAACATCGACTAATTTTTGGAAAGGAAGAGTCTTCGACGAGAATGATACCAAAGTCAACACTGTATCAAAGTCTGACGAGAGACCGGCAAGGATATTCTCCACCTTTTTGGCCTCCAAAATAGCAGATCCAGAAGCCGTAAGTAACACACAAATATTCTGGATTTTGGCGATATACTCTTTTACTGTTAAGTCACCTTTCTAGATAGAGTGCAGGTCATGTTTAATACGGGATATCTTAGCACCAGTGGAAGCAACGAAAAGATGATTTACAGTGCTCCAGACTTCACATGCAGTTTTAACAGCTGTAAAACATGATAACAAAGATGTACTTATCGTAGAGAGGAGCCAAGAGGCCAGTAACTTATCTTGTTGAGTAAACAAAGATGCATCTGGATTCGGAGTAAGAACACTATCTAGAGATGCCATAAATCTAGGTGGAACAGGTAACGTGCCCCCCAAAAACCTTTGCAACTCATATCCTTCTATGATTAATCGATTATGTTGCTACCATTGGACAAAATTTCCTTCATCTAGTTTTACTGTGTCATGACGAGGGAATGACTGAATCAAACGTGCATTGGAAAAAGATGGACTAGTGTGATCAGTTGAAGTAGAATGTCTTGAATGAGCCATGGATCGGTAGCGAAAGCATGCACCAGAAACTAGGCGACTGATACCATGTTAGATACTACAGTATTTCATAAAAACAGATAACAAATTTAGAGAAGTGAATTTTACTGAGAAAATTACTTAGTATTCTTTTACTAATTGAATCAATACACTGCTAATGTTTATATACTTGAATATGAGTAACTACTCCTAACCAACTACATACCAGACTAAGTAACTGAACGATAACAGACTAATAATCTCTATACCCTAACACAGGACATATCCTCATTCCATCACCAAATGGAATACACTTGAAGTTAGACCCTTTATAGTCAACTGAACCATCGGTGAATCTCTCTTGATAGAACCTCTCAGCTTCATTCCAGCAGTTGAAATATCTTCTAATTGCCCATGCATTAACAATCACTCTGGTTTTGGCTGGTATCTCATATCCATTAATCGCACATCTCTCACTATTTTCTCTTGGAATTAGCAAAGGTAGAGGAGGGTGTAATCTTAAAGTTTCCTTTATAACCAACTTCAAGTACTTCAGTTCTTGTTGGTTTGACTCATTAACATCCCTTGTTCTATCATAGAGTTCCTTCACCTCGGCTTGTGCTTTTCTAAGGATCCTAGGATTTTTCATCATTTCTGACATTTCCCATTCTGCTAGAGTTGAAGATGTCTCAATTGCACCCATGAGAATGCCCTACTGAATAAATCTTGCTTCCCAAAAATATCAACCTAAAGCTTGAAGTAATTTGATGTTTGAGCATGTTAAATTTATAGGACTGTATAAACCCATATATAAACACGCAAGATATGACATATCAAACCACTAATCAGGATAACAACTTTGATGTTGGTAGTTCTTAAAGGAAATTCAAGTCCTCCATGATCCTAAAGATTCAGAAGAACATCAACTAGATCCTCTGTTACATCAACATAGTCCTTCAGATTTGCATTGCTATCTCTATGTTCTTGAATGATGCTTTCAAGCATTGTGTCTAAATCATGGTGAAACCTCTCAAGTTCAACTCTCAACCCACTGATCTCCGGAAGAAATTTGATGTATGGAAACAGATCAGCAATATTAAAACCAGACATAGCTTCCACAAATTTCTTCAGAATTGAAATGAATTCTTTGTGTTGCTTGCATCTTCCAGAGAAAGCAGTCATTAAAGTAAGTTGTAAAACACTCTCCAAGGTTGATTTCTTTTCCTGTCTTAAAAAAGATGGATCTAATTATACTTGACACCTGCTCTTCTCTGATTGAACGAAATGATTGTACACGTTTCATATTGAGCAGCTCCAATGTGTAAACTTTTCGAAGTTTCCTCCAATAGCTTCCATATGGTGCAAAAGCAATATCTGAAAGATCATATAATATGATTTCTGCACCAAGGAGAAAGAGCCTGTTAGCAAAACTGATATCATGTGTTCTCATCACTTCTTTAGCAGCCTCTGGAGAAGAAACAACAACGTGTGATAAGTCACCAAGTTGTAGGTTATTGGTTTAGCAAAGAACTAATTGAAGCATAGAAAAAAAATATGAATAAAGGGATGATGTAATTCATTAACAAAACAACCTTTATATACAAGTCTCAAGTAACAACCTCAACCAAAAATTCAAATTGTTACTCCTAACAAGCTAACAACTCTCACTCCTACTAACAAGCTAACAAATCGACTAATATGAAAAATTTAGTAAATAAATCTGCCATCTGATCCTTTGATTTGGAATAAACTAGTTTCTTCAATATTCACCTTCTATGAATTCCTTCTCGACTAAAGTAGCTTCAAGAGTTGCCTCCAATTGTTTCCTAGCGTGAAATTCCATCTAAATCAAAATTTCATAATTCAAAATCATCATAAGCTGCTCCATAAAGGTCATGAGAGTGGCCAGAGTATTGCCACTTATTCCAAGGTCTTGTGTTCCCAATAACAAATACCAAAACCATCAACTATATATGATACATAACAAAATATCCCCTAAATTACAATATATTTCATAAATAACAACATTCTCTAACAACTACCAAAACCAAACTAGTTACTCAAATTCCTAATGAAAAACACAATTTTCTAACAAAATACTCAAAGTCCTATTGGAAACCCAATTTTGTAAAAATTCTTTAAAAAAAATGTAAAAAAATTGTTAATTAAAAATTGTAAATTAATTTTATGATTTTTAATCAACAAATTTTAAGAATTTTTACAAAGTTAGGTTTCCAATAGGACTTTGAGTATTTGGTTAGAAAATTGTATTTTTCATTAGGAATTTGAGTAAATAGTTTATAGTTTTAGTAGTTGTTAGAAGCTTATAGGAATAACCGATTAAAATTTGTGTTTTATGAAAGATCATGAGAAGTTCATATTAAGAAGCTCACCTAAGAATATCTCGGCTTTGGGTTAAGTTAAGCACGGAGAAGACGAGGAAAAATAGATGAGAGAGAATGGAAAGGGAAAAATGAATTAAGAATGAAAGAATAAAGAAAGAAACAATTAAAAAAATCAAGTGCGAAATAGATGAGTTTAATAGTAGAATGATTTGTTTCATTAATCTTTTTAATATCAATGACCAACTTGAAAAAAAAAATTAGAATGGCCAAAATAAAAATGGCCCTATATAGTTAATTCTAAAAAGAATATGTAATACTCCTACCCCGTCTCCGTCGTCGGATTAGGGTTATGGGATATTACGATAGTTAACAAGTCTGATTATACATCAAAACAATTCAGAGATTAACTTAAACATCATAAATCAATAGTCATTCACTATTCATAGCATACATACAAAAATGAGACTTAAATTGAGCTTATGAAACCCTAAAATCAGTTTAAAAACAAGTAAGGACTAATCTAAAACAAAACAGAAAAATATGGTAAAAATTAAAAACAGAGGTCAAATGGCCATGTGGCTAGGTCGTGTGACAAAGCCCAGACCATATGGCTCAAGACATGGCCATGTGGCCAAACTGTGTTCATGTTATGTAACTCTTTGATACCGTGTGAACCTGGGTCACATGGCCGTGTCACCAGGACGAGTAACAAAGTGTGACCGTGTGGACAAATCTATACCAAAATTCAAATAGGCCACATTGTCGTGTGGGGTGATCATGTATGGCATACGACCGTGTGGCAGACTATGTCACAGGTCGTGTGCACCTAAAATATCTTCAAATTCAAGTCATTTCACTTACAATTTCTTAGATTCCAAGCAATACCATTTCCATCCATTTTTACCTATTCAAACACACAAAAACATGCCAAAATATACCATATAACATTCAACCTAAGTGCCTAACCAATGTGCCCTTGTTGGCACCACAATTCAAATATTAAACCATTTCACATTCATCAATTATAAGCATGTACTTATCATTCATATCATAGCACCTTACCATATTTCAAACCAAACTCACAATGCATGATTCAAATCACTTATGCATACATGAACAAGGTTATACCAAAAGTACCAAATAAATAACACTTCCACAACATTACATAACCAAAACATAAAACAACAAGATTATGAACAAGTGAACTTTAAAACTCCTAGTACATGCTATTTATAACCTAAACCAAAATGATCAAATTTTCTACTGAGTCGTTGAACGAATAGTGTGAGCTCCGACCTGAACTTCCAACTGACCAAACTTCTGATAATCTACAAGAAATCAAACACAACGAACGTGAGAAAATCATTGCTTAGTAAGTTCATATTAAAAATAAACTTTAACTTACTGTAAGGAACTTAACTTAAACATTTCAATATTTAATTCACAATCAAGGCCATGAGTTCATTTATTTCTTATACACATCACAAGTCTCACAAAGTTAGTGAGTTCATATATATGAAACATGTAGCCTTATCATGACATGAAGCATATACAAGTAAACACGTTTAAAACTCAATTCAACCATCACATATTCATTTCACATTTCACATTTCACATTTCACATTTCGTTTCAAATATTCATATAAAAAGTCTCATTTCATATATCTATTTTCATGTAACAATTTCATATAACCATTTCCATTTACATATCTATCACTTGATGAACCAAATGAAGTAACATCGGATATGCAGGAATGATGCTCACACGAATTGTGAAGAATTCGCAACAAATGCAGGACCTTAGCCATCAGTAGGACATCCAAGACCAACACTCGAAACGATAATAACTCTAATGACATGTCATTTGTATCCTAAGCATTCACAAGGTTCATACAGGCCACATTTCATATCCAAATCATTTAACTATATACACACTATTTCATCACAAGAACTCATCCATATAGTTTCTCATTTTCAAACATAACCATCAACTTAGCTAACACTGCAATTTAGTCCAATTCACCATTTACCATATATCAAGCAATTAAAATCATTCACAACATACATAATAGTTAATAAATTAGAAAAACAACAACTAACTAGTTCAACCAATGTACGAACTTACCTAATCAAAAATGGTTACGAACCCGATGTCGATGTTTACTCTGCTAATTTTTCTTTTCCACGATTATTGCCCAATTGATTCGTTTCTTGATCTAAATAATAATTTTAATTCAATTAACCATTTAAAACAACTTAAACAATTAAAATTATGCATATAAGCCCTTTTATTACCATTTTACAAAACTACTCCAAATTTTACCCTTTATGCAATTTAATTCCCAAACCCAAAACTTTCAAATCGAACAGAATTTATCCCAAACCATGCTAGCTGGATTTCCTATAGTCCCTATACAGCCCACATTTATCACTTTTCACAAGAATTTCATGGAACTTTACTATTTTAACAACTTAGTCTTTAAACTTTAAAATCAATCAAAATCACTTTACAAAATATTCCTATTTAACTATTAAGCTTATAAATCTATCATCAAACTTAAAAAAAACCTAAAACTCTTTAATAGCAAGTTTCAAAATCTTTATCCGTTTCACGAAATAGTCCCCGGACTAGCTAAATCAAGTTCTTGATATTTCAAAAACATAAAAATTACAAGAAACGAGTTAGAAATCACTTACCAATTAAAGCTTAAAGGTTGAAAAATGAAAACCCTATTTTTTTCTCTCAACATTCGGCCATGGAAGATAAAGATGATGAAGATGATGGAAAATATCATCTTTTGTTTTATTATTTTAACTTACATAGTTTGGTTTTCTTGTAAATATTAAGACATTTTTAGTTAAACCATAATTAACTTATCATTAAGCTTAACTAAACCCTATCAACATGAATGATGACATATAAATCCACTAGCATAAACACATTTTGGTCTAATTATTCAATTGAACCTTGCTCTATTTAATACTTCATGATAGTAGAACTTTTACCTTGTTTACAAATTAATCTTGAAGTCTTAACTAATCAACCAATCACATCCCAAAATTTGGAATTTCGAGGCGGCTAAACGTAAATGCAAAGTTTCTGGATTCCCCCAACTACCATTATTTACCCAAATCTATATTGCTGAGTTGCCAACCTAATCTAAGAGAAACAACATAATATTTCAAATTAAACAGCGGAATACATTGTGAGCACACTTGTCTTTTTAATATGCTCCTATCTCAGGGTAAAAATTAAAGGGAACATCATTCAAACACGAATTAAAAAAAAGGAAGCAACAACTCCCATTTTGGAATGTGATTTCACAATCTTTTCACTGCCATGTGGAATACAGACATTCTAATTATTTAACACATGGTGGTAGGTGATTATAGGGATAACAAAATCCCAATTATTCGATAAATTTTTTATTGATCCGTTTCAAATGGAGTAGATTTATTTTTAAAAAAGTGAATGGGTTTAGTAATATTAACTCCCGTCCCGCTCCACTGTCATTCTTAAGTGATACGGGATGGGAATAAGGTAGAGCTCGCTTCTTCTTCTAACAGAAGCGCCAAAAGCCTCAGTCATGTCTAGATCCTCATTTTTCATTCCATTAGGGAGTTTCCAATCAAAATGGGATAGTAATTTTGCAAGGGAAAGCTCGACAACAGCCATGCCATATGACATGCCAGGACATATCCTCCTTCCAGCACCAAAGGGAATAAATTCGAAGTTAGCCCCTTTATAGTCAACTGAACCATCGATGAATCTCTCTGGATAGAACCTCTCGGCTTCATTCCAGCAGTTGGAATCTCTTCCAATTGCCCATGCATTAACAATCACTCTGGTTTTGGCTGGTATCTCATATCCATTAATCTCACATCTCTCACTATTTTCTCTTGGAATTAGCAAAGGTAGAGGAGGGTGTAATCTTAGAGTTTCCTTTATAACCAACTTCAAGTACTTCAGTTCATGAAGGTTTGACTCATTAACATCCCCTGTTTTATCATAGAGTTCCCTCACCTCGGCTTGTGCTTTTCCAAGGATCCTAGGATTTTTCATCATTTCCGACATTGCCCATTCAGCTAGAGTTGAAGATGTCTCAGTTCCACCCATGAGAATATCCTGAAATGAAGTTCTACTTAGTTACGGTGCAAAACATCTTTTTACAGTTTTCAAGCAACTAAAAGAAGCAAGGAGTCATATATTTGGACACTGAATAAATCTTGCTTCCCAAAGATATCAACCTGAAGTTTGAAGTAATTTGATGTTTGAGCATGTTAAATTTATAGGACCGTATAAACCCATATATAAACACGCAAGATATGATATATCAAACTACTAACCAGGATAACAGCTTTGATGTTGTTAATTGTTAAGGGAAACTCAAGTCCTCCATGATCCTGAAGATTCAGAAGAACATCAATTAGATCCTCTGTTACATCAACACTGTCCTCCGGATTTGCACTGCTATCTCTATGTTCTTGAATGATGCTTTCAAGCATTGTGTCTATATCATGGTGAAACCTCTCAAGTTCGGCTCTCATCCCACTGAGATCCGGAAGAAATTTGATGGATGGAAACAGATCAGCAATATTAAAACCAGCCATAGCTTCCACGAATTTCTTCAGAAATGAAATGAATGCTTCGTGTTTCTTGCACCTTCCTGCGAAAGCAGCCCTTAAAGTGATGTTATATGATAAATTGCATAACATTTCTCCAAGGTTGATTTCCTTTCCTGTCTTGGAAAAGATGGATCTAATTAAACTTGACACCTGCTCTTCTCTGACTGAACGGAATGATTGTACACGTTTCACACTGAGCAGCTCCAATGTGCAAACTTTTCGAAGTTGCCTCCAACAGCTTCCATATGGTGCAAAAGCAATATCTGAAAGATTGTATAATACGATTTCTGCACCAAGGAGAAAGGGCCTGTTAGCAAAATTGATATCATGTGTTTTCATCACTTCTTTAGCAGCCTCTGAAGAAGAAACAACAACGTGTGATAATTCACCAAGTTGTAGGTGCATCACGGAACCATGTCTTTTGGCTAATTCCGCCAAGCGCTGATGGGGAAGAGCAAATATTAAAAGATGCAAGTGCCCTATAATAGGTAGTTTCCATGGTGCAGGAGGTAGATTTTTGGGTGTTTCCTTTATTTTGGATCTCATCCATAGTTTAAACACCATGAAAATGAACACAAGGAAGGTGAAGGACAAGGGGAGCAACTTATCCATGGTAAACCTATGCAAAACTTAAGGGTAAACTGTTCTTTTTGCTGAGGAATCTCATTTCTTAACTTATACAGGTTTCTGATATTGAAATTTGTGCCTGTCAAAACTGATGGCTTGAAAATCTCGTCTTTTGTCACTAGAACATAACGAACTTGAAGAGTATTGCAATTTAATATTTGATAAATAGCAATGCCGGGGCTAGGCCAGGGCCTAAAATGGGAAATTTTGATTTTTGGCCCTTTACAATTTATAAAATCTTTAAGTTAGTATAGTTAAAATTGTACTTTGATCTTTAAAATGACAAAATTTTGATTTGGAATATGGTATTTTGATGATTTTTGGAATATAAATTAAAAAAATTACGATTATCCGAACCAAACTGAATTCTTTTATTAAAATCTCATTAATCATTCATAACAAAAAGTCTCAAAACTTATAAAAGCTAATTTGCTTTAATCTTTTGTTTGAAACCCCCATTGATAGCAAAATTTGTCTTTTTAATATATTTATTTTTGGCTAATTATCGAATAAAATATTATTAAATTTGAGTTTTTCTTATCAGGAATGAAGTTGGTATGTTAAATTCAAATTCTTACAAAAATAAGGCTAAATTAGAACAAAAAGTAAAGAGGAAGGATAGATTGAAAGATTGAAGGTTTGATTTTAGCTAGATTTTAGCACTAGAATTGTGTATAAATATTTGGGCTGACTTGGCTTTGGATTGAATCAATTCTTTACTCTTTTTCTTATTCCTTTTTGTGTCAGTGCTCTTTGTTTCAAATTACCTTCCAAGAACTTTCCCCTTTCTAAATTTCATCACTTCCATACTCTATCTAGCATGATTTATTTCATGTTTAACTAAACCTCTTTTTAGCATTAATCTGGTTACCGCTACGACAAATAATCGTGAGATATGAATCCACACTAAATACTTTGTGACTCGGTACTCGCTATCTCTCCGGTATATGGGATGGTACAAATTCGTCCCTTAAAGTTGATTTGATTACAATTCAAAAAGCGCGCGAACAAATTGGCGTGTTCAATTGGAAAAAGCTAGTTGGATTCCGTTAAGGGAAATAGTGATCGAATTTAAACGACTCAAACAGTTGAGGCCGTTAATTCGAGTTGGGCTTTTCAAATTGCAAGGCTGTCGAAATCTTAAATTACAGGTGGTTAGAAATTTGACAAGGGTCGATTTGCAGGTCGTACCTAAATCGGCTACGAGAGGAAGAGTTGGCGGTTTGAGGCGTCCTCAATTGCTATAACCAACTTATCAGTTGGAAGGGAAAAACCATTTTTCAAGGATCGGTTCAAGTTCGAAGTATACCGAGGCTAAGGCTAAGCTTTAAAAATATTTTATTTACCAATTTATTTTATTTCGCTTAATTTATTTTGCAATCACGTTTTTTTTTGCTTTATTTTATATGCATATATATTTTTTCTTTTAATATTATTATCTTTATCAACTAAAACCCCTTTTTATTTTCCAGCATTGCAACGCATAGGTCATGGGCAGGACTGTTACGACGACAGTAATTTTGGTCACGAGAAAAGGCAAAATTAGATAACTAGTCCTTGTGGATTTGACCCTACTACTCTATATTTCAATTTACTATTATTTTTTTCGTAGGAATTTATATTTGGTGATTTCGACGCCCATCAAATTTTGGCACCGTTGCCGGGGACTAAAATTTTTTTCTAATTTTTGTTTGTTTTCTTTATGACCAGGTCAAAATCGGGGGCTGTAGAATTTGAACCAGAAATAGAGAAATTGGCTCGAACATTGCAAAGAGAAGCTATTCAACGTGGTAAACGACCACATCCCGACTTCGAAGTAGGATCTTATACCGAAGATATTTTCTCATTTGATAAATTAGATGAAATGGCAGATCAAACTATACGCCAACTCCCAGTAGCACCAGATGAACAACAACCGTTATGCATAAATTATCCGGCAGGAGAAACACCAAATATATTTTTTGACAGGTTTTTCCCAATAGCTCGAGCAACCAAATTAAGGAGGAGTATAGTCGAAATACAACAAAGGGAAGCAGAGTCTCTCTATGAATACTAGGAGCGATACAATAAGTTGTGTGCAAGTTGCCCACAACATGGCCTGTTTGAACAATCGCTCTTACAATATTTTTATGAGGGGTTACTCCCAATGGAAATGAAAATGATTAATGCCGCTAGCGAAGGGGCGCTTGTGAACATGACTCCTCAAAGAGCTAGAGAAATAATTTCGACTATGGCTGCAAATTCTCAATAGTATCGACCACCTATGGAACCTACGAGAAGGGTTCATAATTTCAGTACTCCTTCCTTAGTAGATAAGATTGATGAACTTACTAATGTGGTTAAAAATATGCTTGCAGGAAAAATGAACCCAGCTCGGTTGTGTGGGATTTGCACTAAGCCTAATCTTCCTATAGACTTGTGCCTGATTTTACTTGAGGACAGAACTACGCAAGTAAACGCTGTTGGAAACTTCCCAGAGCCACTTAAAGGCGTTATGAACCATATTCAAGCACGTACAATGCAGGGTAGAGGGATCACCCAGGCCTGAGCTATGGATGAAACCCTCAATACAATCAATCGTATCAAACAAGGCCACCTCCACGTCAACAATATCAACCTCCAAAGTCATCTCTTGAAACCATAGTAGAGAGGTTAGCCGTTAGCATCGAAAAGTTTGAACAAAAGACTGAAGCACATTTTCAAGAACTAGATCAGCAAATAAGTAAGCCTACGCTTACGGTTAGTTGTTTGAAGACCCAAGGGAGACTGTCATCTCAAATTGAGTTGAATCCTCAGCATAATGTAAATGCTATGACATTGAAAAGTGGAACAGTTTTGAAAAGTGTTATAACTATAATGATCACGACACTGAACAAAAAGAACAGAAACCCTAACCAACAGCTCCCACAGAGTCGGCACCACAAAAACCATTCGTTGTACCACCCTCATCCCTTAGAAGGCTCGTCCAAATTAAAAATGAGCGGGAAGAGAGAGAAATCCTTGAGACATTTTGGAAGGTAGAAATCAATATTCCTTTACTTGATGCAATTAAACAAGTTCAGCACTATGCAAAATTCTTGAAAGAGTTGTGCACCAGCAAAAAGAAACTCCAAGGAAACGAATGGGTCAATATGGGAGAAAATGTTTTTGTAGTGTTACAAAGGAAAATCTCGCATAAGTGTAAGTATGGGTGAGCGTTCGATCGAATCAAATTGAATCAAATGGAAAAAATTTGAGTTAATCGAGTCGACGAATCATATTTTATCATCCTAACTCAATTTAAAAATTTCTCGAATTGAGTCGAGTGAGATGTAATTCAAATCGAATCGAATATATTAGTTCAAGTTAGATTTTAAAAGATAATTTTGGGTCCTTATAACCACTATCACCCACTGTAATCAAATTTGTCCACCATAATCAAATTTGTTATTAACTTTCATCATCTCATAATTTATTTATTAATCTTTTATATACGGGTTAGCTTCTTTGCTTACTTAGTTGCTTCAATTATC
>JABEZY010275134.1:4363-20928 GCA_013467495.1 Gossypium gossypioides
AATGGTAAGTTATGTTTGAGTTTATACGAGCTTACTAAGCACTAGTTGCTTACGTAGTTACTTTCCTTTGTTTTATAGATTATCAGAAGCTCGACCGGTTGGAAGCTTGTCGGGGATCAATCATACTATACGAGCTTACTAAGCACTAGTTGCTTGCGTAGTTACTTTCCTTTGTTTTATAGATTATCAGAAGCTCGACCGGTTAGAAGCTTGTCGGGGATCAATCATACTATCCAGCGACCATTTTGGTAGTTTTTGAATAATTTGACCAAGGTTATATATGGAATGTATAAGACCTTTTGTAATGGTAGTTCTTGAATGTGTAAGGGTTGATTTGGTATATATATGCTTTTGAAGTTTCTATTTGGTTTGATGAGCTTTGGAACCTTGTCAAGTTAGGTCATTTTGGCCATTCTTAATTGCTTGTATATAAGACTCTTTTTGGTATGTTTTTGATGGCATGTAAATAGTTATATGTGATGTTATTTGGTAATTAAGGAACGAGGTTTTGTGCTTGGAATATGGCAATATTGTCTTGTTTTGGTTAATGATGTTTTGGTATAATGTGGTTCCTTTGAATGGCATATTGGTTAGATGAAATAGGATGTTTGAAATGGTATGTTTAGGTGTGTTTGCATGATGTTTAAATCTCTTGAATGTGTGCACAAATGGGATGGTTGGTTAGGTGTGTTTTGGCCTTGAAATGGCTTGTTTTTAGGGTCAAATTATGGATCACACGGGTGGGACTCGGGATGTCACATCACACGGCCTAGCTACACAATCGTGTGTCATTTGTAAATTATTAGTGTATTAAGTCAGTGAGTTACGCGGCCTAGCACATGGCCTGCGACACGGTTGTGTATCTCAAGTCAGAGAGTTACACGGTCTGGCACACAGCCTGTGACACGACCATGTCACCCAACTCAATGAGTTACACGGGTGGAGATACGGGCTGGGACACGGTTATGTGTCCCTTTGTTTGATTGTTACATGGCCTAAGCTATGTCACATGGCCTGGCCACACGGCCGTGTGACCCCTAATTTCAAATTTTGCTACTTTTTCTCAAATATTTCGATTTGTTTCAAATTAGTCCCAAATTGTTTCTAAACTATTTTTAGGGCCTCAAAAGATCGATTTAGGGACCAAATGCATATGTTTGATAGTTTTTTTTAATGAGATTAATTTATTTAATGTATGATGTTAAATGTTATTCTAATTTTTCGGTAATGCTTTGTAATCCTAATCCAGCGACGGAGACGAGTTAGGGATGTTACATCATTAATATGGCTTTTGGTTCTTTTTTCTTCATGACATATTGTAGCGCTGAGTGATCAGTATACACATATACTCGATTTTCCATTAAGTATGGTCAAAATTTTTCGCAAGCGAACACTACCGCCAACATCTCTTTTTCAATTGTAGTGTAGTTGCATGTGTTGTATTTAGCGTTTTGCTAGCATAATGAATAGCCCCAAATAGATTGTTCCGTTTTTGTCCTAGAACTACACCAACTGCATACACATAATACTAAAAGGTTCCAACCAATTTGGAGTGATAATTGTAGGAGAAGATATGAGTTTTTCTTTTATTACCTCGAAGGCTTTGATGCAGCTTTGGTCAAATATGAAAGGTGTCTCTTTCTGGAGGAGCTAATTCAAAGGTTTAGAACTATGAGCGAAATCTTTCATAAACCTCCGGTAAAATCCTGCATGGCCTAAGAAATTTCGAACACCTTTAACATTTGTCAGATTTAGAAGATATTTTAACCTCAATTTTGGCTTTATCTACTTCCATACGTTTTCCCGATATTTGATGCCCTAAGACCAATCCTTCTTTCGTCATGAAATGGCATTTTTCCCAGTTAAGCACTAGATTAGTCTCTTCGCATATTTTTAACACTTTCTCAAGATTACCCAAGCATTCTTGAAAAGAGTCTCTATATATCGAAAAGTCGTCGATGAATACACCCAATCCTTCTTCTAACATATCAAAGAAGATAGCAGTCATGCATCTCATGAAGGTTGTTGGAGCATTACATAGGCCAAAAGACATTCTTCTAAAGGCATACGTACCAAAGGGAAATGTGAAAGTGGTTTTCTCTTGATCATTAGGGTGAATTAGGATTTGTTGGTACCCTGAATATCTATCAAGGAAACAATAATAATCTTTTCCCGCTAAACGATTAAGCATTTGGTCAATAAAGGGTAATAGGAAGTGGTCTTTTTCTGTTGCATCATTCAGTTTCTTGTAATCGATGTATACTCTCCAACCAGTAACTGTTCATGTTGGAATTGACTCATTGTTATTGTTCTCGACTACAGCTAAACCTCCCTTCTACGGAACACACTGGGTTGGGCTAACCCATTCACTATTAGAGATAGCATACAGAATACCTGCATCTAACCATTTTAGCGATTTCTTTTTTACCACCTCCTTCATAGTTGGATTAACTCCACATTGAGCATCCACCACAGGTAATTTCCCTTCTTCTAATCTGATTTTATGCTAACAAAATGCAGGATTGATTCCTTTAATATTAGCAATTGTCCATTCTATCATTTTTATGTATTTTTAGGACATTCAATAGTGCCTTCTCCTGTTTTGCGTCTAAGCAGGCAACAATAACCACTAGCGGAGTATTTTGTTTCCCCAGATATCCATATTTTAAGTGGTTGTGTAATAGCTTTAATTCTAACTCAAGGGGTTTGAGATGTCACCATTTTTGCTGAGATTGGGATAATTTGCTCTGGGTGTTCCTTGCTTTGTCCCCACCAGTCCAGTTAGGTTACAATGTGATCATTCTCTTGTTTCGTACTATCCCCTTCTTCTTCTATTTTGTCATCCATTAATTCTTTTGCACTGAAATTTAACTGGTTACGTTCTTGCTCTTTACTTCCTACAGGTTCCAATTCCTGACTTTTTACTTCATGACATTCCTCCCAAATTGATTCATTAATGCTAAATTTTTCCAATATTTCTATTAGTTCCTCCTGAATTTTTGTCCAAATACTTCCCACTATCATGATATCAAATTTTCATCTATTCTAACTATCCAATCCGTAGTAAAAATGTTCAATTTGAACTGCGAAATGTATACCTCCGCCTAATATAGATGTAATGATTGTCTTGAACCTCTCCCACACTTGTCCCAAGGTTTCAGTGATACTGTGCTGGAAATAAAATAAATGTGTGTAACTACTTAGTACCTTAGTCATAGGCAGTACTCGGTGAAAGAATAGCTACACGAAGTCGGTCCAAGTAATAATGGTGTTTGGAGGAAGTCTCTTTAACCACATTTTTGCTTTCCCTTATAACGCAAATGGAATCATTAGTAATTTGATAGTTTCTAGTGGAATTCTTGCGTAGCTAATGGTACTACATATATGGTCGAATTTTCATAAGAATGCTATGGGATCTTCGTTTATATGGTCAGTGACTCTAACATTATCAGAGATCTATGTTAATAAAGCAGGATTTAATTCAAATGTGGATAACAGGTCGAGAAATGCTAGACTGTAACAAGTTTGTATCAAATAATGTCCCTAGAACCTGCATATTATTAGTGGTTTATATACGAATTGTGTCTATAACTAAAAAAAGTTTATTCTAATTATAACGTAAACATTAAAATCAATCTAGTGATGTTGCCTCCCCGGCAATGGCGCCAACAACTTGACCACCTCTGGACGAACCAACGTCTAGAGTGTGAACACTGTAATAAAATATAGAAATACGAGGTGGTATCCACAAGTATACGGGTCGAGTTGTAATATAGTTTTACAATGGAGTAGATGAGTACTTCGAGGATTGTACCCAAGGGAGAAAAGTGCTAGATCAATTCTAACCTAAACACTAAAAGATCTAATTAGTTATTTAAATTATTTATAGTATGAGAACATAATAAAAGGGTTTTTTAAGGTTTTTATAATGATAAAATAAAATAACATAAAAGAAATAAAATTCAAGAGATCAAAGAGTAGAGTGAATCAAAGCTTGATCGTGGGTGATTAGCTCACTTCGGTAATCCCAATCAACTATAGTTTCGGGTTCTTTGTCAATCAACTAGCCGTTATCCTAGAAGGATCTTCTGATCTTCCACTAACATGATGAGTTAGCAATGACTACTTATCTTTCGACCTCACAGTCCAGACTGGTTTGGGGTAAAGCTGTTCACAGATAGGCAATACTAATTTTGGGTTAATTCCCACATTGATGATTTACCAAGGTTGTCAGGCCTAGGGCTTGTTTCATGTTCTTCCTTTCCCAAATAGCTTATCCATTGAGTAACCCTACAAAACAGTTAATAGATTGTACCTCTACTCGCTAATCCCTCATAAAAGGATTAGTTCCTCATGGCATTCATAAACAATATGGAGTTTACGTAAAAAGAAAACATGATAAATGGATTAAAGTGTAGAGTTTAAGAAAATGCATGATTTGTATTAAAGATAAAAATGAATCCACAGAGTTTGACGATCTCCAGAAATCAGATATTTTTGAAACAAAGAACAACTGAAAATAAATTCTAAAAACCTAAAAAAGAAAGAAAACTAAACTAAGTTTAAAAGAGAGAATCTATGCTAAGTGAATGGAGTCAATAACATGTGCCAAATGAGCCTATTTGTAGATTCTAAGTGTACATCATCCTTAACCCTAGGTTAGCTGATGTTCTCAAGCTTTAAGTTTAATCCTGCTGACCAAAATGCCCCTATTTCGTATTTAATTTATGTTCCAGAGTCTATGTCACAACCCAACAAGACATGTGTCGCGACATGGCAGTCAGAGTAATCCTCTTCGGATATCTTCAGGGGTATGTCGTGACACCCTCAGGCTGTCTCATGACATTGAAGACAGTCTTGAGATTTCTCTATTCTTCTCTATGTGTTGCGACATTGATCATCTCATGTTATGACGTAGCGACCAGTATCAATTTAGTATGCCTTCTAAAAGTCTCTTGCACACTTATAAAGTGCGTTAGCTCAACCATAGGCCTCATTCAGCCTTTAAGGCCAATAAAAGACTCAGTTTTCACATTTTAACTTATTAAAAACTTAAGAAAACATAATTCAAACCTACAGAAAATTCTTGTTTTCAAGCTCCTAAAGTGCGATAATTAGTTTAAACTGCTACACTAAATTATGGCAGATCAGTCTTACATAATATCACCCGTGTTTATCATCCTGTCGGACTACTTGGATTCCCATAGTCCAAATATGGTCTTACACCTTATATTCCCCATGTTTACCATCCCGAAAGACTACCAGGATGTCATAGCGTCTTTCAGCCATCGTCTTAGTCTTGTTTCCATGATGCCATAGTGTCTTTCAAATATGGTCTTACTTATTTAAGTTTTGATGCCATAACCTCTTTTATTTATGGTCATAGTTATTGTAGGCGTTGACCGCCACTGGACGAACTAACATCCAAAGTGTGAATACTGTAATACAATAGAGAACTACAAGGTAGTATCCACAAGTATACTAATTGAGTCATTATATAGGTTTTACAATAAAGTAGGTGAGTACTTCGGGGATCGTACCCAAGGGAGGCAAGTACTAGATCAATTATAATCTAAAAACTAAAAGATCTAATTAGTACTTTAAATAAATTATAGTACGAGCACATAGAAAAGGATTTCTTAAAGTTTTATAATAATAAAAAAAATAACAAAGAAGAAATAAAATTCAGAAGATAGAAGAGTATAGTAAACCAAATCTTGATTATGGGTTATTAGCTCACTTCGGTAATCCTTATCAATTGTTGCTTCAAGTTCCTTGTCAATCAACTAGTCGCTACCCTAGTAGGATCTTCCAATCTTCCACTAACATAATTTTTCAGCAAGAACTACTTATGTTTTGACCTCATAGTCCAGATGGCTTGGGGTGAAGGCGTTCACGAATGGGCAATACCAATTTTGGGTTAATTCCCACCTTGATGACTTCTCGGGGCTGTCATGCCCAGGGTTTGTTCCACATTCTTCCTTTCCCAAACAACTAATCCTTTGTGTAACCCTACAAAATAGTTAATAGATCATACCTCCACTCACTAATCCCTCATAGAGGGATCAGTTCCTCGTGGCTTTCATAGACAATATAAAATTGATATAAAGAGAAAGCGTGCTAATTAATTTGACAAGATAAAGTAAATGAAAGAGCCTGATTGTATTGAGATTAATTGCGAATCTACAAAGTTTGAATGCTTCCACAATTCAAATCTCTTAAAATCAACAAGAACAAAGGAAAGAAATCTAAAACCTAAAGAACGAAAGAAAACTAAACTAAATTTTACACAAGAATTTAGTCTAAAGGAATGGTGTTTATAACATGTGCCAAAGGAGCCTATTTATAGCTTTCAAGTGGCTGTCATCCTCAGCCCTCAGTTAGCTGACGTTCTCGAGCTTTAAGGTTGATTATGCAGACCAAAATGCCCCTATTTCGTATTTGATTTCCATCCCAAAGTCGATGTCATGACACGCTAGGACCCATGTCGCAACATAGTAGTCAGTGTACATCTTTTGGGATATCTAAAGGTGTATGTCGTGACACCCTCAAGCTTTGTCGTAACATTGAAGGAAACCTTGAGGTTTCTCCATTCTGCTCCCTATGTTGCAACATCGGTCATCTTATGTTGTGATGTAGCGACTAGTATCAGTTTAGTGTGCCTTCTAAAGGTCTCTTGCACATTCACAAAGTGCGTTAGCTCACCCTTAGGCCTCATTCGACCCCTAAGGTAAATAAAAGACTCAATTTGCATATTTTATTGAAATAATAAAACTAAGAAAACTTAACTAACACAACGAAAATTCTTGTATTCAATCTCCTTAAATGCGAAAACTAATTTAATCTGCTACATTGAATTATGGCAGATCAAACTCCCCCACACTTAAGTCACTACTTGCCCTCAAGAAAAATAAATAGAAACAAGAAATAAAAGTGATAACCCTTGAGCAAATATCATACAAGTATTGACTTTGGAGTATATGACTTAGGCATTTCATGCTTACTAACAACTTTAACATGATGAGTAATTTACTTACCACTTTTGATCACAAACATCAAAGTTCAATTTGTTACAAAATATACAAGTATTAAGGGTCTCACCTGCAGGGATCCATCAATAAATTATGCAAGTACTTTGATTATCCAAGCAGAATACAAATAGTCATTTGTGCGTATGTTTAGTATGATGTCCATTCGTGTATAAGGATATTTAGGTCACATAGGACTTTTCGGCTTGTAATATAGGAATAGTAAAACTCACAGGGTCTTTCAATTTTCGAGTTACATGTCTTGAAATAATTACGCTAAAGGAAGCAGTCAAATTCACTTGTTCTCCTACCTTAATTTTCTTACGTCTTGCCATCATCTCCTTTAAAAACTTAGCGTACTTGGGAACCTTTTCAATTAACTTAATTAAAGGTAGGTTAACATTTAATTTTTTAAATAGGTTTATGAAACTTACAAATTCATCCTCGTTACACTTTTGTTTTTCTTCAAGTCTTGAAGGGAATGTGATCTTTGTGATTCCAACATCTATAGGAGGTTCTTTTTCTAGTTCAGTCACTAGTATCATTAACTTTTTTGGCTTCTATTCATCTTCAACATTTAGAGATTCCTCTTGGGAGTCATTAATATTCTCCACAATTACCTTTAGAGTATGGTTTTCTGGGCTACTCAGAACTTTGCATGATCGAAGTGTTATCGCCTTCATGTGCTCCTTACCTTCCCTCCATGGATTGTCTTCTGTATTTCTGGGACTACCAGTACCAATTTTTCTTGTGGTGTCGCTAATCATGCTCATCAATTGCCTCATTTGATCCTCGAGCTTAATCAATTTTCTTGTTGAGTTGGTGCATTTAGACTGCACCAACTTGACATCGGTTCTCATTAACTGCATCTCTCCCTCAATTCTATCCAAACGTTGACCACAGGCAGTATGGTAACTTTGGTTCGTCCTATCTTGGGGTTTCTGCAAATAAGAAGGTTGATAATTAGTACTTTTTTAGTTTGATTTGAATTATTACCTACTCTTTGGTTCCCCCTATCTCAGATTCGGGTCATCATTGTAATGGGGATTATATGTATTTGAATAAGGGTTTCCATCCCTATTCCCAATGTCATTTACATCCTCGACAAGATTGTTAATATAATGGAACAATGGTTTCTCACCCCTATGCATAGTGTAAAAGCATATTCGATATGGTTAAGTTGACTGCTTTTGGACGTACTAATGTCCAGAGTGTGAATACTGCAATAAAATATAGAATTACGAGGCAGTATTCACAAGTACACAGGTCTAGTTGTAATATAGTTTTACAACGGAGTGGTTGAGTACTCCGAGGATCGTACCCAAGGGAGGTAAGTGCTAGATCTATTTTAACCTATACACTAAAAGATGTAATTAGTATTTTGGATTCAGTTATAGTACGTAGAATATAAAATAAAGGATTTTCTGAGGTTTTTATAATAAAAATAAAATAACATAAAAAGATAAAATTCAAGAGATTAAAAAGGAAGAATAAATCAAATCTGATTATGGGTGATTAGCTTGCTTCGGTAATCTCTATCAACTGTCACTTCGGGTTCCTCGTCAATCAACTAGCCGCTACCCTAGTAGGAACTTCTAATTTGCAACTAATATAACGAGTCAGCAAGAACTACTTATCTTCTGACCCCACAGTCCAGACTGGTTTAGGGTAAATGTGCACACAAATAGGCAATACTAATTTTGGGTTAATTCCTACCTTGATGACTTCTTAGGGTTGTCAGGCATAGGGTTTGTTTCACGTTTTCCCTTTCCCAAATAGTTCATCCATTGAGTAACCCTATAAAATAGTTAACAGATCATACCTCCACTCGTTAATCCCCCATAGAAGGATTAGTCCCCAATAGCATTCGTAAACAATATATAATCGATATAAAGAGAAAGCATGTTAATTAAATCGATAAGATAGATTAAATGAAATAGCCTGATTGTATTTATATTAAGCGCAAATCCACATAGTTGAATGAGACCACAATCAAAATCTCTTGAAAGAAAACAATGAACAAATAAATAAACTCTAAAAACTTAAGAAAGAAAGAAAACAAAACTAAATTCAACGGAAGAGACTAGGTTAATCGAAAAGTGTCTTTAACATGTGTCAGATGAGCCTATTTATAACCCTAAGGTGGTCATCGTCCTTAACCCTAGGTCAGCTAACGTTCCTGAGCTTTAAGTTTGATTGTGTAGACCAAAATGCCCCTAATTCATGTTTAATTTCTGTCCTAGAGTTGATATCACGACACACCATGACCTGTGTTGTGGCATAGCAACCAATATGCTCCTCTGTTTCCATCTTTAGGGGTATTTCGTGACACCCTCAGTCTGTGTCACGACATCAAAGAAAGACTTGAGTTTTCTTCATTTTGTTACTTATGTTGCAACATCAGTCCTCCCATCTTGCGACATAGCATCCAGTATGATTCTAAAATTTCTTCTAACAGTCTCCTGCACACTTACAAAGTACGTTAGCTCTCCCTTAAGCCTCATTCCGCCCTTAAGGTCAATAAAAAATTCAATTAGCACATTTTATTGAATGTAAGTAAAACTAGAAAAACTTAACTAAATTGTAATGAAAATGCTTGTATTCAAGCTCATTAAGTGTGAAAACTAATTTAATCTGCTACACCAAATTTCAGTAGATCAAACTCCCCCACACTTAAGTCATTGCTTATCCTTAAGTAACATAAACAAAAATGACTAATAAACATGACGACCCTTGAGCAAATATGATATTAATGTTGACTTTAGAGCATATGACTTAGGCATTTCATGCTTACTAACAACTTCAACATGATGAATAGTTGACTTACCACCTTTGACTTCAAGCATAAAAGTTTAGTATGTTACAAAATATACTAGTATTAAGGGTTTCTCCTCTAGGAATTTATCAACAAATCATACAAGTACTTTGATTATCCGAGTAAAATACAAATAGTCGTTCATACACATGCCTAGTATGATGTCCATCTATGTATAAGGATATTTAGTTCACATAGGCATTTCCGACTTGTAACGTTCTGAAGCTTAGGATAGGTATGGAATTAAAAAAACACTAAGCATCAAAAGGGTTACAAACACGAAAATAGTTTGGCACATCGTATTGACCCCTATTCTTCCCCCCTTTCGTGACCCTTACCCGCTTACTACCTTATTTCTCCTCTCACCTTCCTTCTCTATCCATACAGGAAATTATAGCATGACATAGTAACTACGGCTAGCCTACGAGTTTCGGTGCACTAATGAACGAGTTTTTTCTATTGTTGTGACTTTGTCATTGTTCCTTTTTAATTTTTCTTACTAAAGAATGTTTTTTTGGTTTTTCAAGTACTTTTTCTATTCGTATGGATTTTCTTTTTGGATTTTTCTTTTTGTTTTACACTTTCAGGCTAACCAAGAATTCTCATATCATAGTAGTATTTCCTTTTTCACACTATCTTTACAAACTTCGCCATGATGTATCTCCTTAACCCTTAATACGTACGGCCAGACGTATATAATCATGCAGTGTAAGACCAAAGAACAAGGGCAAATAAAAATTGATGTTTTCAAGCTTAGGGCTTGTAATGTGGTTCATCAAGAAGTGTCAACAGGTTCAAAAATTGGTACTAAGGTTGAAATATAATTAGGATCACTTTTTGGCTCTGGATGTGTTCCAAACAATGCCTTAGGTCATCCCTACATATCTCAACATGCACAAATTTAATCAACCAAACAAATACAAATTCAACTATTTATTAACCAATCACTTCTATTTCTACAAGGTCAAGCACACAAAATATAAGAAAAATCAAAGGAAATGTAAAAATTTGAAGCAAATTTTCTATGCTACCCCCCACACTTTAGTTGACACATTTTCCTCAATGTGTAGTCCATAAATAGATAAGGAAGGAAGTCACCCGATTGATTGTGGTTGCTCCAATTGCTAATGGTGGGTGCTTCATCCTTTGAATGTGTTAGCTCGAATTGTTTGTGTCTCATTTGTCTTGGTTCCTACGTAGAAAATTTTACAAGGTGTAACAAAATGAAAATTCTACTTATTAAACCTACTCCTACAAAGTCTAAATTAAAATCATCCGATAATTAATACAAGTCTTATAAAAGAGAAATAAAAAATGCTCAATCCTCCTCCGAATCATCAAGGGAATGAGAACGCCTCTTCTTCATAGGGGCTTTGCCCTTCCTTTGACATATATTTTGTGGTAGCTCCCACCCATTGAAGTCACATGGTGAGTTGGGCTTCGTATGATAGGCCATTTTGGAGTAAAAAAATTGCGGCTAAAATGCAGCTTTGTACTCTTCCTCCATTCCAGGGTATTCCTAAGCAGCACCTTTCTCCTCAAGATTAACCCCCTCATCGTGATAAGTCGGAGTCAGCCTAAACATATCTGGGGATAATTTAAAACTCGTAGCGCATTCATCCTTACGAATTCTTGAAGTACCAGTCCTATCTCCTGCATCCATCAAATTATTCCATCAAGTTTTGTGTCTATGTCTCTGTGAGCTCCCTTTCTAACCTTTGGTGATATTTTTACTTGAATGATGCTAGTACGTATATTTTCGTCTTCCTCCTTTATTTCCATTCAGTTATTTACTTCTGCTAAAGCACGACATATTGGTTATACAAGGTATCTCCCATGAAACTCCTAATTGGTTTCATGAATTGCTCGTTTTTGCTCATTGGCACCTTTGCCTTGCGGCCTAGAGCTGTTAGGTGAGGGAAGAAGAGTCCAGGTTTTTGGCTATTTACGCACTGTTTCACCTTTCGAAAGATCCAACGCCCTAAACAAATTTGATTTCACTGCAGGATACCATATAACAAGGCAGCTCGAAACACATTAACATTAGAAACATTCAATGCGATTGCAATTCTAGTGCCAATGAATTGTATCCATATTTTAGCAATAGGAAACATAATAGCTTGATTCAAATTTATGGGAAGCTCAGTGTCTGGCTTGTAGTTCAAACTATCCCTGCCTTGTGTTCAATATTTTATAACGTCTTCCATGTCAATGTTTTGAAATCTATCTAATTTTGTATTATCAATAAAATAATTTTCATAAAATGGGACGTTACAAAATTCAAAAATATCATTAGGGGAAATTAGACCGTCTTCCCCTCGCACTTCAAAATCAATTATTACAACATTATAGCCTTGCTTAATCATTTGGTCATTAAGGGACACATATAATTCTTGAACCACCGATATATTTGCATTATTTATGGGAGTAACGCAAAACTGCTCTCATTGATGATAATGGACCAAAGTCCAAATTTTTTTTCCAGTGGGTCATTGAGAGTTCAAACCCTCGTTCTTGAATTAAAGGTCTCCCTTGTAACTCCTGAAAATATTTTTCCATATTGCCATTATGGAATCGAATAGGATCGAAAACACGTGAGGTTTCCAGAACAAGAGTTCTTTTGCTCTTACGTGGAGGTATTCTGACTAGATTCTATAAGCAAAATAATAACGATATTCAATAAAATGGTAAAAGAGGATTGAGAATACTTGAACCTCAATGCTTGTTGAACTCATTTGTGTTCCCACTTGGTGTGTGTTGATATTGATTTCCTCCAATGTAGCTTCTTGGATTGGGGATGAGGAATTAAAAACTTAGGTTTTTAAGGAGGAAAAGGGTCTGGAGGCTAAGGGTTTTGGAGAGGTTTTAGAAGAGTAAGTGTTTAGAAAGAAGTTAGATTAGGTTAAGGGGTATTTTATGTTTAAAAAGCGTGTTTTTATGGTTAAAGTCTGGGGAAAATAATGATTATTTTGTCGGGTTGCGCAATCAGGTCGAGTCAACCTTGTAGAAAATTGCAACAATGTCGTGACACAGAGGTTCTGTGTCGTGGCATCAATGGAAAACTACTTATGTCACGACATCGGGGTTTGATGTCGCGACACACCCTGTAGTTTTAAAATTTTAAGAAATTGTCTTCTACGTTGCAACATAGTTAGTGATGTTGAGATAGTGGGTCGATTTTTGAACTTCTTCGTTACTGACCTTAATGTTGCGACACAAAATTATCTGTGTTGCGACGTTGACCTTATTTCATGAATTTTTTATCTCCAAAATGCTTTAAGCGCTTGTCTTTGGCCTACATTAACAACTAGGTTAGTAGGATATACCATTAGTACAGTTAGTAATAATCGAATGATAAAAAAATATTAGGTTTTTCTATCAGACTCGTCCGTCAACTCAATCAATATGCACCGATTGGCTCCCTGTAAATTTTTTCTATCTGTATTAGTCCAGTACCCATGATGCCATTCCATTCGTTCGTGATTGTCCCTTTCCCTGAATTTACCTTTTCGTCCTGCCTTAATGACTGATAACTCTTTTCGTAGGTCATTATTATCGGTGATTGGTGAACCATATACCTACACAGTTGTTTTACTTGATATTTAGCATTTGTGTTCTGAAAGAATTTTGAATATTTCATCTCACACTTGTTGTCTGTGAGGTCTCTATCCTTTGCATTGATTAGGTATGGCTTTTCAGAATAACTTTGTAATGGACTTGAAAGAGGAATTCAGAAAAACGGTTTTATTATACAACTGAAAAGTTGTCTCTGTAGGATTTTAAGTTCACTCATTAGGCAACAGATAATTCCCTTAGCTGGTTCTCAAGAGAATCGAACATTTCGTAGTGGTCGTAACTCAATGTTTGTACATATTGATTGTTTGATTTGACTGAACCCTTTTATATAATTGTAAGTTCTATCAATATATATTTTTCCCACTCTTTTCAATATTTACCAAATTCTCAGATCTATAGACTTCTGGGGTGCTTGGTTTAAGACCAAGGATTTGCAAAGAGTCTAAATTATCATTATCGATTCAAAACTTTTGTTCTATAAACTTTTGAATCGATAAAGATTCTTCTATTAACTCATTCCTAACTATCATCATCTCTATTGATGAGTCTAAATTATATTGTTCTTGTACTTCAACTTTGTCAGTATTCCCAAAACTTCAGGGACAATGAGTTCCTAATTTATTTGATATTTTGATTCACTGTCCATCTCCTCTGCTAACTCCATATCTTCTCTTTCCGAAGTTTTGTTTAATTCATCTAAATATTTTTCTCTCGGCTAAAGTGGATAATAGTCTAGGGTTTCTCCTTCTTCACAAGCACTTATGATGACATTCTCCCTACTACATAATTTCGGACTTGACACCTCTTGGTACCATACTGATGGTTGGTTATTATGGTCATCATCATTTTGGGAAAGAACCAGAGTTTCTCTTCGGAGTTAACATAATTCCAACATTAGTAATCATTGATTTTCCTGGGTCTCTCAATCTTCATATACTTCTTCATAAATATCTTTGTCATAATTGAGGTCTTCGTCAGATCACATATAATAAAAGTCATCCATGACTTTGAGCTAACTAACTCTTTGTTTGATAGTACTTAAAATTCATAAAAAAAATGTTAGACGTGTTAATAAATTAATAAATAAAAATTCGTAACTATAACCTACAAATTTCCTAATTATTCTTTTAAAGTGCAAAAAAAAAAATTAACCCAGTAATATTGCCCCACTCGGTAATGGCACCAAAAACTTGACTGCCTCCAGACGTACTAACGTCTAGAGTGTGAATACTGCAAAAATATATAAAATTACGAGGCGGTATCCACAAGTATACGGGTCTAGTTGTAATATAGTTTTACAATAGAGTGGGAGTACTCCAAGGATTGTACCCAAGGGAGGCGAGCGCTAGATCAATTTTAACCTAAGCATTAAAAGATCTAATTAGCATTTTCGACTGATTATAGTACGAATAATATAAAATAAAGGATTTTTTGAGGTTTTAATAATAAAAATAAAACAACATAAAAAGATAAAACTCAATATATTAAATAGGAAGAATAAATCAAATCTAATTATGGGTGATTAGCTTGTTTCAATAATCTCCATCAACTGTCACTTCGGGTTCCTCTTCAATCAACTAGTCACTATCCTAGTAGGAACTTCTGATCTTTCACTAACATAACAAGTCAGCAAGAACTACTTATCTTTCGACCTTACAGTCCAAACTGGTTTGCGGTAAAGGTGTTCACAGATGGGCAATGCTAATTTTAGGTTAATTCCCACCTTGATGACTTTTTGAGGTTGTTAAGCCTTGGGTTTGTTTTATATTCTCCCTTTCCTAAACAGTTGTTTCATTCAGTAACCTTACAAAACAGTTAACAGATCATACCTCCACTCGCTAATCCCCTGTAGATGGATTAGTTCCACATTGCATTCATAAACTATATAATCGATATAAAGAGAAAACATGCTAATTAAATCAACAAGATAGAGTAAATGAAAGAGCCTGCTTGTATTGATATTAAGCGAAAATCCACAGAGTTGAATGAGTCCACAATAAAAATCTCTTGAAAGAAAACAACGAATAAATAAACTAAACTCTAAAAACCTAAGAAAGAAAGAAAACAAAACTAATTTTAACAGAAGAAACTAGGTTAATGGAAAAGTGTCTTTAACATGTGCCAAAAGAGCCTATTTATAGCCTTTTGCTGGTCGTCGTCCTTAACCTTACATCAACTGACGTTCCCAAGCTTTAAGTTTGATTGTGCAAACCAAAACGTCCCTACTTCATGTCTAATTTCCGTCCCAGAGCCAATGTCGTGACACACCAGAACCTTTATCTTGACATAACAACCAGTATGCTCCTTTGTAGCCATCCCCAAGGGTATGTCACAACACCCTCAGTCTGTGTTGCAACATCGAAGACAAACTTGAGGTTTCTTCATTTTGTTCCTTATGTCGCAACATTTGTTCTCTCGTGTTGTGACATAGCATCCAGTATCGTTCTAAAATGCCTTCTAATGGACCCCTACACACTTACAAAAATACGTTAGCTCTCCTTTAGGTCTCATTTATCCCTTAAGGTCAATAAAAGACTAAATTTGCACATTTTATTGCATGTAAGTAAAACTACAAAAACTTAACTAAATTGTAATGAAAATGCTTGTATTCATGCTCCTTTAGTGCGAAAACTACTTTAATCCACAACAAAGAATTTCGGCAGATCAGTTACAATGGAGTAGGTGATTACTCCAAGGATCGTACCCATAAGAGGCTAGTAATAGATCAATTTCGACCTAAACACCAAAAGATCTAATTAGTACTCAAAATAGGTTATATTAGGCAAATATAAATAAAAGGGGTTTTTAGGGTTTTTTATAATAATAAAAATATAAATAATAAATAAGTATCGGGAAATTGAAAACTAGAATTACTCAAATCTAATTATGGGTGATTAGCTTGCTTCGGTAATCTTCATCAATTGTCGCTTCAGGTTCCTCGTCAATCAACTAGTCGATGTCCTAGCAGGATCTTTCGATACAGCTACTAGAACAACGAGTCAACAAGGACTACTTATCTTTCGACCTCACAGTCCAGACTGGCTTGGGGTTAAGGTGTTCACGGATAAGCCATATCAATTTTGAGTTAATTCTCACATTGATAACTTCCTAGGGTTGTCAAGCCTAGGGTTTTAGGTTCTTCTTTT
>JABEZY010275145.1:0-15225 GCA_013467495.1 Gossypium gossypioides
TGTGACTATTATGGGTGCTGAGACTAACCGACTCTTCAAATTGTTGAAAGCTCTTAAGCACTCCTCATCTTAGACTAGCCAATAAAAATGTCGCGAAAAAACTACCTCAACAAATGGAAGGAAGGCCACCGCCACCGTTTCCTCAACATTTCTACAAATCTAAGATTTTTTATTCAAGAAATTCTTGGATATCCTGAAACAATTACATATCAACATACCATTGGTGGAAAATTTGGAACAAATGCCCAACTATGTGAAATTCATGACAGATATCTTATCAAAGAAGAGAAAGTTAGGGGAGTTTGAAACTATTACTCTCACTGAAGGGTGCAAAACAATGCTGAGAAATAAATTGCCACCAAATTTGAAGGATCCAAGGAGTTTTACTATACCTTAATCTATTGGAAATCAATATATAGGCAAAGTATTATGCAACTTAGGTGCAAGGATAAATCTAATGTCTATGTCCATTTTTAAGATGCTGGGAGTAACGAAGGCGAGACCTACAACTATCACATTACAATTAACTGATCATTCATATGCACATCCAGAAGCTAAAATCGAAGATGTGTTGGTAAGAGTTGAAAACTTTATTTTTCCAGCAAATTTTATTATTCTGGAATGTGAGACTGATAAAGAGGTATAAATCATACTTGGGAGACCTTTTCTAGCAACTGGTAGAACATTAATTAATGTACATAAAGGTGAATTAACAATGAGAGTTAATGATCAGCAGATAACCTTTAATATTTTTGATGCTATGAAGTATGCAAATACAAATGAAGAATGTCACGCTATTAAGATTGTTCACACAATAGTTCAGGAAGAATTTGTAGAATTCTATCACAATAATTCTAATGATGATGTAAACTCGTTTGAGTTAATTGAAGAAGAACTAATTGAAGAGCTTGGTAAACTGATGTAATCTAACAAATTGAGAATGGATCAAGTAGAAGTTTCAAATCATTATAATTATCATACCATTCTTTTAAACCTCTTCGATCATTCAGAGAAGATCCTCTTACGTTGGAATTGAAGCCTTTGCTAGTACATCTGAAGTATGCTTACTTGGGATATAACAACACATTGCCAATAGTTATCTCTACGACATTTACATTAGATCAAGAGGCTCAATTATTAAAATTTTTAGAGAAATCAAAGAAGATATTGAGGTTAACGATTGCAGATATCAAAGGAACCAGTCCAACAATCTGCATACACAAGCTATTACTAGAGAATTGCCATGAAAAATCTAACGAGCAGTAGAGAAGACTAAATCCCATTATAAAGGAAGTTATTAAAAAGGGTATTATCAAATGGTTGGATGCTGGAATTATATACCCAATTTCTGATAGTTCTTGGGTGAGCCTTATTCAATTTGTACCCAAAGAAAGGGACCGTCGTAAGAAATGATAACAATAAACTTATTCTTACTCGTATTGTCACGGGATAGAGGGTTTGTATAGACTATTGGAAACTCAACAAAGCAACAAGGAAGGCTCATTTTCCTTTGCCATTTATCGACCAAATTTTAGATAGATTAGCTAGGAAAGCCTTCTACTATTTTCTAGATGGTTATTTGGTGTACAACCAGATTGCCATAGCTCCTATTGATCAAGAGAATACCACATTCACATGTCCTTATGGAACTTTTGCATTCCGACAAATGCCGTTTAGATTATGCAATGCCCCTGCAACATTTTAGCGTTGCATGATGGCAATATTTCTAGACATGATGGAGAAATTTTTAGAAGTTTTTATGGATGACTTCTCGGTGTTTGGTGGTACTTTTGAAGACTGTTTACTCCATCGTATTATTGATCAGAAAAACAAGTTCAAATAACAATGAGTAAAAAAAATAATTAATGGACACTCCACTGTAGTAATAGGCTGATTAGCTAAGGAGGTAGTTGTTTACTCCATCCATCTTTTTAGTTAAAAGCCTTAGCTTTATGAGTGAGTTACATTCAAATTGTGGCATCATGTAATACTAGGTAATCTAGTGTATACTCTATTAAGATTCTCAAGTAAGGAAACCATGTGACAAGATGAATTCCCTAGAAAAAAAAACTAATATTTGTAATTAATGTTTTAAAATGGTAGAATAAATGAAAATAGAGAAACTGAGTTTAGAAGAAAGATAACCTAAGTGCATTTGGAGGTATTTACTATAGTCAGAATTGCATGAATATTTAGGATTTTTTATTTTTAGGTAACATTTTCTACACTTCGTTTGCTAAACAAACCTACAAAACATGAATCAATTTTTTTTTGTTTTAATAGAAGACTGTTCAGAATGGAGGTATAGAATATACGGCAAATAGTTTAGCAGTTTATATAATAATTGTGTGTTATGGAAAATTCATGCGTTCATCCATACTCATACATATTTCGCTTGAGGACAAGCAATAATTTGGGTTTGGGTTGTGATAACTCTTGAAAAGAGTTATATTTGAGGCTTCTAGATTTAATTAATTGTTTGTAATTAAGTAAATATGTTTGCATTTTTAGGATATTTTTAGAACATTGCATAACAAAGCTTGGATTGTGCTATAAATGTCATTATTTGCTACTGGAGATGAAAGGTGTTGGTTATTGTTAGCAGCAGGTGCAGGATGAAGAAGAGAAGAGAGAAATGAGAAGAAAAAATGAAGGAAGTGAAATATTGTCATGGGAGAATGTTGGTTAGATTGCCAACAAGAATGCCATGGCAATTCGAGGATGATGACACAACACTCAGTCCACGTCATCCTTAGTTAGTTTTACTTGAACCAGATAAAACACTTGAAAAAGAGAAAGTAAAAGGTGTGTGCAGAGAGGGAGGGACCTACCTTATAAAGGAACAAATAGAAAAGAAAAGAGGGGATGAGGATTTTAGGGAGAGAGGAATTGAAGAGCAGTTTTTCTCTACATTGAATTCTTGTGGAAAATTTCAGAGAAAAAGGAAAAGAGGGTAGCAGCTTATAAAGCAAAAATCACAGACGTAAAGAAGGGGAAGAGAAATCTACCCTGGGTTTTGCATCAAATTTCAATATTAAAGTGAAAGCTAGAGTAGTGAGAGCTTCCTACAGTTTTGCCTTTATCTTCTGATTTGAACTTTGTGATGTTGAATGATGATGTTGAGTGGTTTTATTTTGGATTTGAATATCCAATCCATGAGCTAAATTTCATATGGTTGGAATTATTTGAGTGAATTTTTACTATTTTTAATATCCATGGTCTGATTTTGAGTAGATTAACATTTCATTTGATTTGTGATTATTTTAAATGCATGCATTTAAGCTCTAGACATAGATGATTGTATGGTATGTTGTTAGATCTAATTTAATTATGAAAATATTAAATAAATTGGATTGTTATCGGTTGATACAAGTGAGTATTTGAAAGAATATTCGCCACACTCTAGATGTAGAAGTTGTGATATGTACAGGGAAAGGAAGAAAAGTCTAGATATCATTCTTGAGTTTTGTAGACATACAAAAACTCATAACGGTAACTTAAAGTCTTGCTCTCGAAAGAAGCAAACTGTAGTAGTGAATCCCTCTCTTAATAATGCGCTATTAGTCCCACTCTCTTAATGATGCGATAGGGTCTAATGAACCTCGAACTTAGTTTCACTTTGCGACCAAATCTCAACACCTTCTTCCAAGGCGAAACCTGTAGGAAGACTTGATCACCAACACTAAGCTCAATATACTTTCTCTTCAATTCAGAATATGACTTCAACCGGTCTGATAGTGCTTTCAAACAGCCCGAGATAATCTTCACAGTATTCGCGGTCTCTTGCACTAAATTTGGTCCCAACACTTTCTTCTCCCTTTACTCTGTCCAACACAGAGGTGTTCTACAATTGCGTCTATAAAAAGCTTCGTAAGGAGCCATTTGGATTCTCAACTGGACGCTATTATTATAAGTGAATTCTACAAGCGGCAAGTGTTGAAATTCTTTCTGAAATCAATAACACAGCCTCTCAGCATATCTTCATGAATCTAGATAATTTTCTTTAACTACCTATCAGATTATGGATGGAAGGCGGTGCTGAAATTCAACCTTGTACCAACAGCTTCATGTAGCTTCTTCCAAAATTGAGATATAAATCTAGGATCCCAATAAAAAATGATTGAAATTGGCACCTTATGGAATCTCACAATTTTTGAGATATACAATCTCGCCAACTTCTGTAACGAATAATTGGTACACACTGACAGAAAGTGGGCACACCTGGTCAACCAATCCACAATCACCCAAACGAAGTCTTTCCTCTAGGGTGTCAGAGGTAAAACACTCTTAAAGTCCACGGTGACACGTTCCTATTTCCATAGATGAATCTGAATGTGTTGGAGCAAACTAGAAGGAAACTGGTGCTCAGCCAATCACATCACACTTCAATCGTGGCCACCAATATTGCTCACGAAGATCTTGATACATATTGCTTACTCTAGGGTAAATAGCGTAAGGACTACTATAAGCTTTTTTCAAAATGGACTGTCTTAACTCTGAAATTGAAGGTACACAATATCTCCCACGATAGCAAAAAACTCTTTCAGAATTAAAGGCAAAATCTGAAGTCTTACATTCCTCGATAAGTTTCAGATGAGGTGCAAAAGACATATTAGACAATACTTTAACTTAATCTCCTCCAAAAAAGTAGGTCGTACTTGCAATTCCATGAGTAAACCACAATCCTTAAACAAACTCAATCTAGCAAAAAATGCCTTTAACTAGCCCATCGCCTTCCTAATCAAGGCATTGGCCACGACATTAGCTTTACCTAGATGGTACTTGATAGTGTAGTCATAATCGATTAAAAGCTCTACCCAATGCCTCTGTCTCAAGCTCAGCTCCTTCTGGGTAAGAAGGTACTTAAGACCCTAATGATCTATATAGATGGTACACTTATCTCCATAGAGATAATGTTTCCAAATTTTAAGAGTAAAGACTACTGCTGCCATACGTAGCATAGTTGCACTCAAGCAGTTCAAGTTATCTCAAAACATAAGCCACTACTTTACTATCTTGCACCAGTACACAACCAAAACCCGTATAATAAGTGCCAATATAAACCATATAATTCACACCTAAATCAGGTTAGATCAATACAAGGGCTTGAGTCAACACTGCCTTAAGCTTCTCGAAACTAGCCTATTATTCCTCAGTCTATTTAAATGGCACACTCTTTCTCAACAACTTCTTCATCGGTACAACAATCAAGGAAAATCCCTCAACAAACCTTCGATAATACCCAACAAGTCTGAGAAAATTCCAAATCTCACTAACATTTTTAGGCTACTTCCAATCCAGAGTAGCGTTAATCTTCTTGGGATTATTTCAGATGCCCTAAGCAAAAACATCAGTTCTCGGAGCTAAAACTCACACTTGCTAAATTTCGCATACAAATTTTTCTCGCACAAGGTTTGAATGACTAATCTTAGGTGCTCTTTATGCTCCAACTCAAACTTGGAGTAGACCAGAATGTCATCGATGAAAACTACCACAAACTGATCTGGATAAGGTTGGAAGACTCTATTCATAAGGTCCATTAAAGCAGTGGGAGCATTTGTAAGTCCGAAGGGCATCACCAAGAATTCATAGTGCCCATACTGAGTGTTGAAGGTCATTTTTAGAACATCTACCTCATTTACTTGATACTAATAACAGCTCGACCTCAAATCAATATTAGAAAAAATAGTGGCACCCCTAAAGTGATAAAAAAGGTTGTTAATCCTCAGCAATGGGTACTTATTCTTTATAGTTAGCAAAGCCTCAATGACCCATCATTCTTTTTTACAAGCAACACTGAAGCTCCCCATGGCGATACACTTAGCCTCATAAAGCCACGATCTAGCAACTCTTGCAACTGTATCTTGAGCTCTTTAAGCTCCTTCAGTGCCATGTGACAGGGTGCAATGGACACCGGTGTTGTTCCAGGTAGCAACTCAGTAACGAGTTCAACCTTACGCTCTGGAGGTAAATCGGGCAACTCTTTTGGGAAGACATCGGGAAATTCCTTTACCACGTGGACATTCTCTGACACTGTACTATCCATCTTTGTATCTAGGATGTATGCTAAATACGCCTCAGACCCTTTACAAATCAAATTATCCACTACTAAAGAAGAGATCACATTCGATAAGAAATTCCAAAGCCCCTAATCATGATTATTTCACTTCCCTCCGGAGTTATTATGGTGACCCCCTTCGTATTACAATCATGGCTAACCCAGTGCTCACTCAGCTAGTCCATGCCTAAAATGAGGTCAAATTCTCAAAAAGGCAACTCCATAAGATCTGCAGGGAATACTTCGCCTTGGACTAGCGACGAACAACTCTTGTAAATTTTATTCACATGCACTAATTGTCCTAAAGGACTAAAGACAGTTACATCACTTACGGTTTCCTCTACCCGAATTCCCAATTTATCAACCATTTTACAAGACACATACGAGTGGGTAGATCTAATGACAATTAATGCAAAATAGGAAATAACATTAATGGTAAAAGTACCTACTATCACATCAGTTGAATCTCAATCCTCTCTGCATCTAGTCGCATACACAAGTGATGGTTGTCTCTCATCTATCCGATTAACACCTTGTCACGGTGCTCGCTGCCTCTGACCGGCATGACCACCTCAAATTTGACCCTTATCTCTATGGGGCTACTATCCAACTCTCTGATTTGGGGTTCAATTATGTCCTTATGCTTGCAACTGATCATTAAGTTGTGGACAATCTCGAATCTTATTGTCCAGCAACCTACACTACATGTATGCTCCAATACTTGATTCACCAAATCTAACACATAAGCCATGCCACTCATGTCATGAGAATGAGATTTACACATACATCATTATTATAATGGTAGCCACATCATATCACATATCTCATACATTCCACAAAAAGTATTTCGGTTAGAGTCATTTACTTGGGTCCTTTGTATTGAGTTTTTAACAACTCCTCTTCGAATACTTGATATTGTCACCATTATTTATAATTTCATTATTAATATAATAAAAATAATTATGTTACACATAATCAGTATAATTGTAACACCTTTGACCTGTATCCGTCATCGGAACAGGGTTATAGAGCATTACTAGAGACTATAGAACAAATAGACAGAAATTTCAACATTTCAAAACACATCAATATTCATATCAAAAACCAAACAAAATCATTCATATTGTCCCGTACACGAGCTCTTGAGGCACAAAATACACATTAGAAACAAATCGGGACTAAATCAAAAACTCAAAAATTTTTTTGAAGACATTAAAAATTTTCAAAGCTTCAGGGGTCACACGGCTGTGTAGGCATTCAAAATAGGAACACACTACCATGTCCCAGCCTATGTCTGTACACATGAACTCTCTGACTTGGTTACATGGACAAGCCACACGCCCATGTGCTAGGCTGTGTACCCTTCGAAGTAACCTCACACGTCCGTGTGCTGAGCCATGTACTAGGCTGTGTAACAGCCTGATTTGCAACCCTTTTGAAAGCTACAGGGGAAACAAGGTTGTGTCACCTGGCTGTGTGTCACACACAGCTGAGACACACACTAGTGTCTCTGCCCATGTCGACAAAAATAGGCCATTTTACAAGACATTTTTCTCACCCAAACTAGCATGTACCTATAACCAAAATACATATATGGACATGCCTTAATAAGGCACCAAAATCAAGCGTAAATAATTCATGTACATATGATACAGCATCATACAACCAATATGCCCATAGGCACCTCAAAAGACAATATATAAACATGTTTAACCATGTATTCAAATTTGCGAAAATAACTAACTTTCAATTAAACTTGCATCAATTCAAACCATTGAATTAACTTACCAAAGCCTACCAAATGGTACAAACTATGCCATTCAATCACCAACATCAATAGACATGTAAAAATACCTTTCATAACAAGATACCAAACTACAACAATATATAAGGCTTATACAAAATGCATATTCATCTATCACAATTCAAACTTATTATTTATATGGGATAAACTAAGCTCATGTCAACATTAAAATGCAAAATCACAAGTCAAACCAATTGACTATTCCACAACCAAAACACATGGCCAACATTAGCCAAAATATTTATACATGCCATTATAACCAAAATTAAACATCCACAAGTACTGAAAGAGCCGATAGATAGTGTGATAGATCTCCGACGACTTTTCTGACCTGAATGAGCTTCTGAAACTATAAAACACAGAAAATTAACACAAAGTAAGCATGTTATGCTTAGTAAGCCCATAACACACACAATCTAACATTTCCAATACAATATACAACTACAAAGCATGAAAACCCAATCTGACTTGAGAATAACTAATTCAAAAACTTATATATGTGCATTTATACTCTTAACTTTCACAAGGTACACATTACTTACCTTTCATTAAACTAAATTAATTTACATTAAAAACTCTTATCGAATCTCACACGAGGTAATAATATGATGGTTAACCCATCCCTTTTCATAATTCGATAACCGAAGTTATCCCTTTTCATAGTTCGACAGCCAAAGCTATCCCTTTTCATAATTTGATGGTCGTTACCATCCCTTTTCATTGTTTGATGGCTGTCACCATCCCTTTTCATAGATAGATAGTCGAAGCCATACTTTTTCATAGTTCGATGGTCGTCACCATCCCTTTTCATAATTTGATAGTCGAAGCTATCCCTTTTCATAGATCGATAGACGAAGCCATAATTTTTCATAGTTCAATGGTCGTCACCATCCCTTTTCATAATTTGATAGCCAAAGCTATCCCTTTTCATAAATCGATAGCTGCAACCATTCCTTTTCATAGTTCGATGGTCGTCGCCATCCTTTTTCATTGTTGATGATTGTCGTTATGCCGTTGGATTTTTTCCATCAACACTCAATTTAATATTATACAATAAAAGCATTCAAATCATGAAATAAGAACGAAACTTAAACGTGCGAACTTACCTCGACGATAAACGTAGAAAATAAAGTCGACTGATTTGAAGCTTTTTCTTTACCTTGATCTAAAGCCGTATGTGGTTTAACTTGATCTAAATGAATAAATTCTACTCAATTCAATAATCATTCTATTCAAATGAACTCAAATTCACATTTTAGAAAAAATATAATTTTACCCCTACACTTTTGATTTCTTTATAACTTAGTCCTTAGGCTCGTAAAATAAAATTCATGCAATTTCATCTCTACCCAAGCCTAGCCTAAAATTAGACAAGCTTATAGCAGACTACACATTTCATTATTTCACGAATTCACCATGAATATTTCACAATTTACAATTAAATCCCTAATTTACAAATTCATCAAAAAATCACTTAACAAAAGTTGTTTATCTAACAACAAAGATCCATTTTCTTCCATTAAAAATCACAAAAAACTAAAATGGATTCATGGTAAAAACCCTAGACTTTCAACAATTTTCAAATTAGTCCCTAGGCTTGTTAGATTAAGCTACAATGATTCCAAAAACATAGAAATCATTAAAAACGGGACAAACAATATTCACATGCAAGCAAAATTGAGAAGGCCGAATGTTTAAGCTTCCATGGTGCTTTTCTTCTTTGATTTTCAGTGGTGAGGATGGAAGAAAGATGATATCTTTCTTTTCTTTATCTTATTTTAATTACTTATTTACTAATTTACTTAATTAACCTTAATATATAACCTTTAAAATCACCTAATAAATGCCCATATTTGTCCACTTAACAGGTCAATGGTTTGATTGTAGCATAAACCCTCCAATCATTTAATTTTATAGCTATTAAATCCCTTTAGCTTATAGAACTCTAGTTTTACAATTAAACCCTCCAATCATTTAGTCCTTTTTATCGAAATAGGCATGCAAATGGTAAAATTTCTTAACAAAAATTTAAACTATATTACTACCATGTTGTAGACATTAAAAATAAAAATGAAATATATATTTCAACGTCAGATTTGAGGTCCCGAAGACACTATTCTAATTTCACTGAAAACGGGCTGTTACAATAATTGACCTCACACCTTAGATTGTAGATTCAATTTGCTTCAACCCTTATTAATAAGTTTCACTCGATCTACCTCGCAAGACGATCTATCACATAATTAACATTAGTATAGATCTTTGAAAATATTTCGTCATTTTAGAGATCTATCACTAGCAGTCTCATTGCTTACCTTCATGATCTAAGACTCTTGAAAAGAGAATTTCTGTTACAAAGTTAGGGGTCTGCCCTACGATTATCGTTTGGTCCTTCAAAATGATATGATGTAGCATTAGTACTATAGTACATAAATAATTAATATTAACAAAATACCACTATGACTCATGGCACTATACCATTTGGCCATGTCAAGAAAATACTAGGAGAATGATTTTTATGACTTTAAAAATTATCCATACTTACACTCGGTCAATTCAAATTGAATGTTGAATCGAGAAGGGGCGATTTCGAAGAATCAACTAATCTAGAAAGTATCATTGAGATAAAAGAATAGGTTCAATTAATTCAAAATGAGAATTGGCATCATTAGAGGAAAAAAGAAAAAAATGTGTTGATCACTGACGGTGGTGGCTCAGCGGTAGTCCGACGATGGTGTTGTTATGTTTGATGGTGGTCTAATGGTGGTGGAGTTTGGAGGTTCAACTAAGAAGAGTGGAAGAAAGAAGTAGGAGAAGAAAATAGAAGAAAATTTAGAGGAGGATTTGGACTCGCGATGGCTCACGGCGGCTACTATGGCAGCACTCATGGTGGCGATAATAAGAGGGAGATGAGAAAAGAAGAGGAGTGGTGACTGCGAGAGGTGGTGATTGGTGGAAGGTTTTTCAGTTCACGGTGGATGAAGAAAAGTGTTTAGGAGAAAAGGTGGTGATTTTTTGCAAAAATGGTGAGAAAAAATGGTGAGAAAGAAATGAAAAATGAAAGAAAGTGAGAGGGAGAGGGGCTATGGATGGCAGAAGCAAGGGAGAGGCTTGGTTAACTATGGTCAGGCTCAATGTATCAAGCTAGAAAGTAAGAGGTGAGGTTATGGAAAAGGAGGGGGAGATGGAGCAAAAAGGGGATCATGTACCCCCTAACTATAGTAACTTTAACCATCAAATGGAGGAAACAACTCATCTTCATTATGGTGCACAAGGTGGATGACAGGCACATTAATCGAGGGGGAAATTGTAAAAAAAATGTAAGAGTTTAAAAAATGAGGCTTGAACCATGGACCACTATGATAGATAATTAGTTACTAACCCACTTGACCATTAATTCCTTTATGTCCAATCTTGCGCATTTGATTTAAAACATAGGAGATGGTAGTTTCATTTTTTTAATTAATCTAAACGTTGGATGTGATAATCTATATATATGAATCCGCTTCTATGAATTTGCATCTATGGATTCGTATATATGAATCCGCATGTATGAATCCAAAATTATGAGTCCACATTTGAGAGACTGTAGTATTGTACGCCTAGTTTATTTGTAATGTATGTATCCACGTGGTGGGTCATCTGCCAAGTTTACTCACACCAAGTCTGTACGTAGAGACTATGAACGTTATGATCATCTGTGGAAAGAATACTCATGAATTATGTACTATGTTATTGTGAAATTAAAGCCAAAGTTTAAGTTGCGAAATCTCGTTTTTACAAGTTTTAATTCCATGTACACCATATGAATGTGCATGTTTTGTGCATCTGTGACTTGTGGAAAGTTCTTAAGCTAGTCATCAAAAAGGGAAGTAACATATTTTTGTACTCACTAAGTTCCTTGATCACCTCCGGACATACTAATGTCCAGAGTGTGAATACTACTACAAAATATATGGAATTGAGGTGGTTTCCACAAGTTTACGGGTTAAGTTGTGATATATTTTATTTACAACGAAGCACTTGGTAAGTATTTCGAGGATCATACCCCAGGGAGGTGAGTACTAAATTTATTCTAACCTAAACACTCATAGATCTAATTAATACTTTAAATAAATTATATTACGAATAAACATAAATAAATGTTTTTTTTTTATTTTTATAATTAAATAACTAAAAATAACATAAATAAAATGAGTCTTCGAAAAACTAGATTATAATCTAGATCAAATGTAGACGTAGGTGATTAACTCACTTTGGTAATCATAACTACCTATTACTTTGGGTTTCTACTCAATCAACTAGTCGTTACCCTAATCGAATCTCTCGATCTTCCACTAAACTAACGAGTCGAGAAGAACTACTTATCTCTCGATCTTATAGTCCGGACCGGTTCGAGACTAACGTGTTCTCGGATAGGCCATACTAATTTTTGGTTAATTCCCACCTAAATGACTTCCTAGGGTTGTTAAAGCCTAAGGTTTAAGTTCTTCCTCTCCCAAACAGCTGATCCGCTAAGAAAACCCTACATAACAATTAATTAATCATACCTCCACTTGCTAACCCCCTATAAGAGGATTAGTTCCTTATGGAATCAATAAACATCATTAACTTGATATTGAGTATATGCATAAAGAATAAAACAAGAGTAGAATTTGGAGAATCCTGTTTGTATTTAATATATGAAGTGTTGAACTCCTCAATCATTTAATTGCGCCCACAAATCAAGTTCCCCAAAGGATACAAATGAAAAGAACTAAAACAAAGTCTAAACCCTAAGAGAAAAAAATAAACTAAAAACTAAATTCTACAAAGGAAACTTAATAATCTCAAAAGGCATCCATAACAAGTGTTAAATGAACATATCTATAGATTTAGGATTACTGTCATACTCAACCTTAGGTCAGCTGATGTTCTCGTGTAAACATTTGATTGTGCAAACCCAAATGCCCTTGGCTCGTAAGTGCTTCCCGTATAGGACTGATGTCACGACACCCTAGTGCCTAGGTCACGACATTGAGTGCAGTATGCTCATATTCAGGGTATCTTCAAGGGTGGGTCATGACATCCTCAGACCGTGTCACAACACAAAAGGTAGTCTTGGACTTCTTCCATTTCGCTTCCTATGTTGTGACATCAAACTCTCCATTTTGTAACACAACGACCAATATCGAGTTCACACACCTTCTAATGGTCTTCTGCACACTCATAAATTATATTAGCTCACCCTTAGGCCTCATTTGACCCCTAAGGTCAATAAAAGACTTAAAATATAGTTTTTATTGAATATAAATGAAATTATGAAAACTTGACTAAAACATAGCAAAAGTGTTTGTATTCAAGCTCCTTAAGTGCGAAAACTAGTTTAATCTGCTACACCAAATCACAGTAGATCAAACTCCCCCACACTTAAGTCATTGCTTGTTCTCAAGCAATGTAAACATATAATTAAATTAAACAAAAAAAAAGGTATGAAATCAAAAATAAAAAAAATAGTTGTTAACAAAAGTAAACCAAAAATAAAAAATGGAGTTGGTTTCTTTCTTTAAACAAGCTAGAATTAGTGAAGATGGATGTACATAAGAACCTCACAACTAAACTCCCCCACACTTAACTTTTTCCTTGTCCTCAAACAAACCAAGTCTAGACACATAGCATGCAATAAGAAATGTTCCTTGGACTTTCTTACTATTAAGAAAATGATTGTCAAATATTAAAGGTATAACAATTCTTATCGCAGAACTTAATCTTGATAATTTGCTACCTTAAAAATTTTAAAAGCAAATCATGATTAGTTTACAAATTTACATTAGTAATAAATTAGAAGTAATTATCAATACCTAATATCTAACAATATCACCATTAACTTAAATCAACAGATATGTAGTAGACACAATCATGTGAATAAAAAAATATTCATAGAGTATAATTGTTAGCAATTCCAAAATATTATGCATAGAGAACGCTTAAGTCACATTGGTCTTCTATGCTTGTAACTATAACACCCCTAACCCGTATCTGTCACTGAAACAGGGTTACAAAGCATTACCAGAGTTTACGATTCAAAATAAAAAAAATTTAGACATTTCAATTTATATAATTAATCATAGTAAAAACAATCAACAACATTCATAGCATCCCTTATATGAGCCCTCGGGGCCCTAAAACCATACTAGAAACAAGTCGGGACTAAATCGAAAACTCATAGAATTTTTCATAAAATAATGAAAATTTTCAACACTGTAGGGGTCACAGGGCTGTGTGACTCACACGACCAAGAGACACGCCCGTGTCTTAGGCCACGTGGACATTCAAAATATAGACACGCAATCGTATCCGAGCCCGTGTCCATGCCCATGTAACTTACTAACTTGGGTTACACAGCCAAGTCACACGCCCGTATGCCAGGTCGTGTCCCCTTTGAAATAACCCCACACACCCATGTGCCAAGCCGTGTTCTAGGCCATGTAACAGCCTGACTTACAACACTTCGAAAAATACAAGAGACACACGGCCATGTTGCCTGGCCGCGTGTCACACATGACTAAGACACACGCTCGTGTCTCTGCCTATGTGGACGAAAATAGGCCATTTTACAAGCCATTTTTCTAACCCATTTCAACATGTACCTATAATCCCTTTTGAACATATACATAAGCCATCGAAAGGCTCCAAAATAATGTATAATCAACTTATTCCAACATGGTATAGAAGCATATAACCAATATGCCCAAAAGGAACCTCATTCACAACCATTAAACATATATATCCATATACATAAGTTGGCCAAAAGTTCAACTAACTTATAACTAAACTTATGTCATAACTTACCACTCTATTCATATATCAAATTCACATTCAAATATACCAAGTTTACCGTTTAACAATTAGCATCAATAATCATATCTGACAGCTACATTTTTCATACCAATATGAACATGTTCAACTTCCATCATAAGACCACATACATATGAACATATCAACCATTCAAAGTACCAAATATACAAGCAAAAACATAATGGCTAAAACATCAACCAAAATGACATAGATATATATACCAAACTCATCAATTAAACATTAGACATAGTCCACCTATACATGCCATTAAAACCTTAACCAAGACATCAAAATCTACCGATATAATCGCTGGATAGTGTGATAGATTTTCGACGAGCTTCTAACCCGATCGAGCTTCCGATAATCTGTAAGGTAAAGGAAAAACAACTAAGTAAGCGATGAATGCTTAGTAAGATCGTATAAACTTTAATCATATCAATCCATTTCAAATATGAAGTTTATACATATCAAAGATAATCCTATACCAATACCGCAAGATTCATGAAACCATATTCAACAACTCACA
>JABEZY010275172.1:6579-26287 GCA_013467495.1 Gossypium gossypioides
TCACAATCAAACTACCTTACCTAAACATATGCATTACCATACTTAAAACATACACAACTAATTCAATATCATCTTAAAGCATGACACAATTGAGACCACAAGCAACACAACATGACAAACCATACTAATGTCCTAAAAACAACCAACAAATGTGCAATTCATAGACACCACAATTATATCCAACATCAACAACTAAAACATGTAAATTTTGATCCATTTCTAGCATAGCACTTCATTCATTCACAAGCTAAAACAAATCACAAAGTGATCAAATCCATACATATACATAACAAAGTACCTAACATCTTAGTTTAGTATTTTTGTCCTAATGTACCATAACAACCTATATAGCCACATATACATGCCATGATCCTAAAGAAAATAAGAACTACCAACATCGATAGATAGTGTAAGCCGAAGATTTGATCCGTCCAAAAGTCAGCAATATCAATCTACAAAATAATACACAAAAACATATAAACTTATAGAGCTTAGTAAGAACATAACATATCTTTTAACTTAACAACAATTTAGTACAACTCATATTTTACTCGATTTGAAGTTCCTAGAGTGTAAATAGGGGTACGCATGTGCTATTCAAGGGTACCGAAGTACAAATAGGGGCACGTATGTGCAATTCAAGGGTACCGAAGTACAAACAAGGGCACGCATGTGGCATTCAGGGTTATCGAAGTACAAATAGAGGCACGTATGTGCAATTTAGGGTATAATTAATTATTAGTGTTTAATTTTATAATTATAATGTAAAATTTTACAAATAGAAATTCAATTACGTATTGAAATACTATGAACTTACATTGACAACTAGAGCATTGAAATGCGATCGAGCTAATCCGTGATTTTTGCCTTTCCCCGATTTATTTCCGGTTAAGATTTATCTTGATCTAAATAAATAATTATATTCAATTAAGTATTTCAATCAATCTTAACATTCAATTCAATCCATAATTCACATTTACGCATAATTATAATTTTGCCCCAAATGTTTTATTTTTTTGCAATTTAGTCCTTAACCTCATAATTTAAAATCTAAACATTTTCATCCCTGCACAATGCTAATCGAATCCATTAAGAACCTATATCAACCCATATAAACTATTATTTCATAATTTCACCATTAATTTTACAACTTTTTCAAATAAGTCCCTAAATAACATTTTCATAAAAAATCACTTTACAAAACTTGTTTATTTAACAACAAAGACTCATAATCTTCCAGTAAACTTCAAAAACCATGCAGGTACATCCATTGTAAAACTCTAAACCTTTGAAATTTTTGCAAATTAGTCCCTGGGCTAGCTAGACTAAGCTGCAAAGATCCCGAAAACATAAAAATCATTCAAAACGGAATAAAAAATCATACAATGCAAGTGAGACTTGTTGGCCGAACCCTAGGATGCTCTCATGGTGATTTTAGTTGAAGAAAAATAAAGATAAAGATGATACTTTGTTTTTCTTTCTGTTGTTTTATGATTTATTTACCTATTTACCAATTTGCACTTTTAAAACATTAATAATTTCAATAAAACCAATCCATGAATATCCACTAACTATAGAAATAGTATATTTACCATCTAAGTACTCTTATTTTAAAGTTTCATAGCTATTTGATATCTTTTGTTACTAGAACTCTACTTTTGCACCTTTTACGATTTAGTCCTTTTTACTTAATTAAACATACAAACATAAAAATATCTTAACAAAATTTTTATACGACACTACTAACACACCGTGGACATTAAAATATTAATAAATTAAATATTTTCACATTAGATTTGTGGTCCCAAAACTACTGTTCTGATTTTACTGAAAACGAGCTGTCACTTTGTAGCTAGCTTGAGTGACCATTTTGGTAACCCTTTCACTGATGACTTGGGAACTTACTTGGGTGTCCCCATCATTCACAAAAGAGAAATGAAGGAAATATATGCGTCATTAATTGACCGTGTCATGAAACATCTTGATGATTGAAAAGGGAAAATATTATCACCAGCTGGTCCAAAGGTTCTCATTCAGTCCACAACATGTGCTATTCCTCTATATGCTATTCAAACTGCACCACTTCTCACTTTAGTCTGTGATAAATTAGATATGCTTAACTTTAATATTCTTTGAGGTGGGTCTATAGATTATTGCAACACCCCATACTTGACCCAGCTGTCGGGTCTAAGCTACAAGATGCTACATTCGTTCTTGGAGCAAATTCAACCAATTACAACACAATTTAACCAAGTTCATATGTTGTTAAGTATAATACACATTCACAATATGTTTAATAATAATTTTCAGGTCTTATATAAGCTTACGAAAGCTTTATCACTAACCCGAGGTCGAATAAGGACCAAATTATAAAGTTTTCAAACTATCGGGTTAATGTCACGACTTCGGGTTGTAATTCCTTCATGAGTCATGTAAGGGTCAGGTTATTGTTCCCAAGGTTATTTACGACTCGAATGCCTGCAAAATCCTTAGACAAGATTTTGAGCACTATGTCTATTTGTGTGTTCTGGTCTAGATTGACCTAATTATTCGCAACCTTGACAAAATATCCCATAAGATTAATCATATGGTCTTTGATCGGTGTGCTGGGCTTTTGATGGGAATTCATCGAACTAGTTATAGCTGACTATCGAGCCAAGGCAGTTTGGCTTCCGAACATGTCCTCTAATTTGTATAGAATCGCTTTGGCAAACTTATAGCTCTTCAGCTGCTTATAAAAAGTGCTGGTCACACTCGCCAGCAGATAGAAATGAGCTATCTCATCACATTCCTCCTAGCGTTTTCTAGCCTCAGTTTGAGTAGCCAGAGGGCATTTATTATCAAGGACTTTTTTTAGTTTCTCACAGCTTAAGACAATCATAAGGTTCCTCTTCCATTCCTTATAGTTATTTCTTTTAATTTGTTCCCAGTGAGTATATTTAATAAGGGAGTAGGTTCCATTTTCGAACTAAAAATAAAAGATTCATTTATTAATATCTTTGTATTAAGGAAATATTTTGAAAACATTTAGCAACTTGCAATATGCATTAAGATGATGCATGTGTCTTATATTAAACTTGGAAAAAAATTGTAAGCCATTGCAACGATAATTCCTACACCCATTGAATCAAGTCATCGTGGGGTAATCTTGATCAACTAGTAAGAACATGGATTTTATAATGGCCTGATTTTTAGTGGTACTGGAAAATACGATTTCGAAACTCTATTTTCTTAAATCGAGTCCGTAAATATTAAATATATTAAAGATTGGTCCATAATTTTGCCAAATTAAAAGTTAATTAAGGCTCAGGGACTAAATTGTAAAGTCTAATCGTTATATAGTTTTAATTGGTCAAAGGCTTGAGGACTCGTATAACAAATAGCCAAAGGACCAAAATGGTTAATAAACCATTTTGGACTAAAAGATAGTGAATGATGATGGTATCTTCCATTAAGTGAAGTTAATGATTAAGTTTGTTAATTAAATTATGATTAAACTAATTAAAAGATGTTAATTAATGGATAATTAAGGTATAAAAGAGAAAGTTTGTGGAATTTCACCACCATCTTCCTTATTTCCTACCATCCAACATAGCCAAGGGTTAGAAAAAGCTTCAAAATTTTCTTTATACATTCATCTAATAATTGGCAAGCAAATCCAAGTCCTTTTCTTGTAATTTTTATGTATTTGAGGTCGTGGGAGCTTAATTTAGCTAGCTCATGTACCAATTTTTGAAACTATTAAAGTTTTAGAAAGTTTTCATTATTGATTTCTTGATGAATGAAATTGATAGATTTTAAGCTTAGATTATGAAAATGACTAGATTGTAATTTTAATTTAGCTTAATTGTTAACTTTGTTACATCAGCGACCAAATTGAATAAATTAAAAATTTATCATGAAATTATATTAGAAATACAAAGCATAAGGTCCCTAATGAGAAGATATAAAATCGTATTTTAATCCGAAGCTAAGAATTGAAAGTTATAACTATCTTGAGTTTAGGGACTAAATTGAATAAATTGTAAAATTTTAAGGATATAAAAAAATTGAGTTCATATAGGTTCATACATATCATAGCATAGAATGAAAATATTTGGTATTGATTGATGATATAAAATAATTTTTGAGATCAAGAATCAGATTGAAGTGGAGTTGATCAGGAAAAAGCTAAAATTACAGTTTAGTCCCTAAAGTATCCACTTTTCATATTTTGAACAATTAAGTTAATATGGAACTTAAAACCCTATTTTATTTTATTTATGAATTATATTTGAATTAATCTATATGTTTAGATTTAATTATAATTTAGTGAATTTGGCATGTGTGGCTTAAATGGACTAAATTGAAAAGTTATGTGAATATTGGCTATTATGAGATAGTATATTGTGCAAATGTAAATATTGATTGATTACATGATTTTTAAAAGAAATACGAAATCGTGTTACGATATGGGTATTGACATATGTGTACGACAATGGTGCCCGTGTGAACTCAGTAAAATATTAGAATACATATGGCATGCTATTATGGTTATACATGCATTTGATCAAGGAGTTGACATGTTTAAACAAGTTCTAGCATTTGTTGCAAATTCTTAGGTTATACGTGTTGTAGTTTTAGTCCAAATTGGTAACTTCGTGTAACACCCTAACCCCCAACAGGCGGACTGAGGCTTTTCAACTGAAAACATGCTTAAACTCGATTTATTATTTTTATATTTTAAAAAAATGTAAGAAAACATTTGGAAATCTGCCAAAATAAAATAGTTGAAACCATTGTGATAATAGGCAAAGCAGGGTACTTTAAAACTATTTTCCAAGCAAGTTATTCAGAGTGCGCCTCATAAAATATATTCATAGTGAAAAACATATACATAGTTTCAAATTACAAAACTAATACATCATGCCACCCTAAAATGTACATATGCATGTTACAAAATGAATGAAGGTGAGGCTCACAATAGAGGCTACTTTTTTTGGCTGAGTCCCTTCCATGAGCCTTCTATGCTGTGGTATTACCTGGAAAAGGGAAAGAAAATGGGTAAGTTCAAAAGAACTTAATGAGCTTTAGAAATAAAAATGATCAACCCTTTTCAGTCATGTTTCATGAGCAGGAATAAATGAAAATATATATAAATAATAAACTAACAAACTTCATGTAGAGATAATTGGGCATATACCTTCTGTAACACCCCAAAATTGGTGGATCCGAGAGAAAGGTGAATAGATGTAAAGGTTACCTGTTTTGGCGCACTATGGTAGTTAGCCCGCCAATTTATAAGCTTCTAGTGAACTAAAGATTGGCATAAAGTATCCGCCATAGAAGTATTTAAGGATTTATTCTCGTAGTATTCTTTAACTGTAGAAAAAGCACGCCAAACGAAGAGTACGCCTTAGAATGTTGGTTGAGCATGAAGCACCTACTAAGTATATATTAAATTTGTAAGGGGCTAAAATGTCTTTAAGACCACGCCATATATGAGTTATTTCCATGGGTATAGTACGCCAAGTTTGCTTGAAAGATGTGCAAGATGGGTTCTGTAATGTGAATGGTTGAGAGTCAATTGAATGGAAATAGCATCAGCATTGGATTTTGTTTTATATTTCCTCTAATTTTTGTAGGACACTTAATGGACAATTTCTGTATGCATTTGACACTTGTCAAGATCCACTAAGAGGTCCAGGATATGAACCATAAAAGAAAATACCTATTAAACCGATCACAGGAATACCAGTTACCGTACCTATTATCCAAAGAGGAATCCTTCTAGTAGTATCGGCCATTTATCCCGCTTCCCTCTGCATTTCATCAAGTGGTCATGCTAAAGACATAAACAGTCATAGATAATTACTGGGTATATATATGTGGTAAAAAGGGAACATTTGGATGATTTTCTTCCTTCTGTGCTATGCTTTAGTTTTATTAAGACTAAAACATTCTCTTCTTGTTCATTGAACTGAAAGTTGAGGTTTCTGGTGTAATAAGTGGATGTTTCAACCTCTTGGTATGTCTGGTAACTTTGCATGTTAGGATTTTGAAAGAGTAAGGATATTAAGAAGTACATAAACAGTAAGATTTGAATAAGAGGCCCTACATGGGGGGTCGTCTGTTATTGAGATGATAGAAAATTGGCTATAAGTGGGTTTTTAATGGTGATTCTATGTTCTTTTAAGCAGTTATTATTGGTGGTTTGGGAAGGACGATAAGGTTTGGAACTCCAAGCTACAGTATAGGGGAGTTTCAAGTGAGTCTTTATCCTAACTCATGTGCGATAATTTACAAAGGAACTTCATATATTGATGTCATAACAAGTAACTGTTATGTGTAAGTGTGTGAGCAGTACCGTAAAGTTGTTACATGTTTACCAAATAAGATATATGTGTAAGTGGGTAAGTGTATTTTGTATTAAATGAGTAACACATCCGATTGTGATGCTTCCAGTCGGGCAAGTACATTGCTAACCAGACAGGCAAATCATAGTGAGAATGAGAATACTCATGGTGTAGCCTTCAGTAAGATGTAAACTGGATTGGTAGAACACGACATGAGGATGTGTAAGACCACGTGGCTGAGACCTATGGCATTGTATATCAAGGAAAATATTCATGGTCTTGCCTTCGGTGAGATGTAAACTGGACTGACAGATCACGACATGAAGATATGTAAGACTAAGAGGGAGAAACACATGGCACCTTCTGAGATAGTCCACTGGGACAATAAACACGTAACTCCTTGTGATGCTTTAGTGGCGTGATATGCAAAGGCTTAGTGGCGTATTTTGTAATGCCTTTTTGGCTACGCTTATATGGAAAATTTGGTGATGCCTTCACGGAAAAATATGAGTAATCGCCTTTGTGGCGAGATCAAGTTAAGTTTAGAGACTTTTCCATTAGATGATTTTGTGGTAAAGATCTGGTCAGCTTGAAAGCATCTCTGTTTGGTTAACTTTGGAGTGAAATTGAATATGACCTAAGGAATTTCTTGAAAGGGTTCCTGACCACCTCCGGACGTACTAACGTCCAGAGTGTGAATACTACTACACAATATATGGAACTGAGGCAATGTCTGCAAGTATACGGGTCAGGTTGTGATATAGTTACAACAAAGTAGGTAAGTACTCCGAGGATCGTATCCAAAGGATTGCAGTTTGGGGAAAACTGCTATCAAGCCAATTACGGGAAAAAATTCCTAATCTACTTGAGTCATGAATTAGTAGTGTTAATATAGAAGCAATATGAGGATAATACTAATAAACTAAATAAATTGAATTAAATCTAAGTCTAGTCCTAAGTTCATGTATCTGCTTCTCCCATCCCTTGTTTGAATTACACGAGTTCCTTTAGCCTAGATCCAATTATTTTACCTAATTAATTATTGATGTAGGGTTCTAATCAATCAACTAGTCGATACCCTAGTAGGACCTTTCGATACATCCACTAGAATAGCGAGTCAACAAGAACTACTTATCTTCCAACCTCACAGTCCAGAATGGTTCAGGGTTAAGGTGGTCACTGATAGGCCATACCAAGTTTGGGTTAATTCCTATCTAAATGGCTTCCTGTCAAGCTTAGGGTTTAAGTTCTTCCTCTCCCAAACAGCTGATCCGCTAAGAAACTCTATCCTTCAATAAATTAATAATATTAGAATAGTTGAAATCATGCGAGATATGTATGAAACATAAATTGATTGTAATATTTACATAAACATTCAATTAAATAATTTTAAACAAAGAAATATAAAGAATAGAATAAAGGAAAAGACATGCTCATGGATTCATCGATGAAAGCGTAGCTCCAGAACAATCTCTATTCGTGAGAGTCTTACGTCAGAATAGGATCTTCTGATTACAAGAATATAAAATACCCTAAGTAAAAATTAAGAATGAAATAAAAACCCTAAGTATATTTTCAGCCTCCCTAAAATTGCATGTTTAAATTTATTACAATGGCCTTTATATAGGCTAAAATAGGAATATTAAAGTGCCTAAAATACTCTTGAAGTTGTTAGAGTTCGACTAGGACAGATACTCCTAATTTCCCTAAAAAATGTAATTAAAATGTCCAAGAGTTTTTGGGCTGTGCAGGGGCTTGGTTGCAACACAAGCATGCGATGTTGCAACTAAACACAGGGGGTATGTCACGACATAGGAGGGTTATGTCACAACATCGAGGACAGTTTCACTCTAGAACTTGCTTTTGGCTTCTGTCTTTGATGTTGAGACATCTATGTCTTGGTGTCACAACATAAGCATCAGTTTTGGCCCATATAAGCATTTTTAGCTCCTGACTTGACCTACAAGACCATGTAGCCTTATTAGATATATAAAATGTAATAAAAACTACTAGAAAGCATAAATTACTACTTGAAGTATGAAAACCTAAATATATACTAAAATGCTTTGATTTAGCTATTAAACAAGCTAAAGTTATGTGTAAAAAGGATTCAAATACTAGTGAAATTCATGGCAGATCACTCCCCCACACTTAACTTGTTGCTTGTCCTCAAGCAACCAAAATACATATATTGGGAAAAAGAGAAAAAAGAAGAAGAAAATGACTGAATTTGTTTCTTTAAACAAGCTAAAGGTAGTGAAAGTGGATGTAAATAAGAACCACACACCTAAACTTCCCCACTCTTAACTTTTTGCTTGTCATTAAGCAAACCAAGTCTAGACACATAGCATGCAATACGAAGACGTCCCTTAGATTTTATTACTACTAAGAACATGATTGTCAAATATTAAAGGTATAACAATTTGTATCGCACATGTAACTTAATCTTGATAGTTCGATACTTTGAAAACTATTTAAAGCAAATTAGGATTAGTTTACAAAGTTACATTATTAACAAACTAGAAGTAATTCCCATGACCAAATATTTAACAATATTACCATTAATATAAATTAAACAGATATACAGTAGACACAATCATGTGAATAAAAAAATATTTGTTAAGTATAATTGTTAGCTATTCTGGAAGATTATGCGTAGAGAATGCTTAAGTCACATTGGTCTTCTAGGCTTGTAACGCTCTGAGGCTTAGATGGTATGAGTTCAAAGAAAAATATGGCTCAAAATGGTTCAAACAATAGAAATAGTTAGGCGCATGACATTGTGCCCTCTCTTCCCCCTTAATGTCCCATCCAAGCTCACCGCTTTTTGTCTCCTTCTCTCACCTACTTTATTTCTCCATGTAGGAAGATACAATATAATACTAGCAAATATGGTCGGTTTAATGAGCTCTGGTGCACTGATGATTGAGTTTTTTCTCACTTTTCTCACTTTTTGTTTTGTTACTTGACTTTTTACTTTTTTCTCAGTCACAATGCTTTTGTTCGATACTTTTTCCACTCATTTTTACTTTTAACTTTTTCTAGATTTTTTTTCTTTTTCGCACATTTTTGCGTGACCTATAATCACTGTATCATATTGTTTCTTCATTTTTCATTTTTTTTGAAACCATCATGATGTATCTACCTAAACCCTCAATATCTATAGCCTGACGTCTATTTTGTAATGTATTAAAGGACCAAAGATAGGGAAGGGTTAAAGTTTTATGTGTGGTCTTTGGGTTTCAATTTTGTTGGTTCATAAAAAAGAAGTTATCGGGCTCAAATAAGAAGACTAGAGAATCATAGCACTAAGGTATGACCATTTAAGAGTTGGCTATTCAAACAATACCTTAGTTCATCCCTAAGCATCCCACTATACACAATTTCTTTCATGCTTTGGGTTAAACTGAATGAATAATAATCAATTCAAGCATTCATGTCTCTACGACTATTTAAAAGACTTATGTCTCATATGGCATCATTAAACATTCTTACTTAGGTACTTCTAATCTATTATGCAATTTAACTAGGTAACCTAAATAATTTTCCTTAAAAATAATCAAGTTATCTTATATCAATAAAAAATTCATGCTTGACTAGAACCTTTACATGCTTTGTTATCTTCAACCACTATTCATAGTATTAATATAATCCAAACACCATGCAACAATAATTTTTTTTCAATAAATAATCTACTAAATTAGACTAAACACACAAGCGAAATCATACACAAACCAATCCTACGTACATCCCCCACACTTTAGAACATACATTGCCTTTAGTGTAAAAAAATTAATGTACAAAAACAAGAAAACTTCCCTAAATTGGCCGAATCCTTGTTGTTATGATAATCTTGGGTTTAATGTGCTCCAAGTGGATGAAAAAGTACCTAAAAGAATACTACGAAAAAAAAGAAATATAATGTAAAAAAATAAAAAATAAGATGAAAAATAATAAGTATCAATAATGGAGGACAAAATGTCTTAGATGAACTTGGCCCTTCATTGTTGCGAGGTTGTGTTTTGTCTAGGATGTTGCGACATCGAGCCTAGTTTCTAGCTTTTTCGATTTTTTCAGTTTTGTCACTCCATGGTATTTACACCTGCTGTGGGGAAAAAAAACTAAACACAACTAAGATTAATAAAATTAACGAATAAAAATAATAAATAAATAAAACTAAAAAAAATTTAAAGTAGGAAATAAAATTTCTTTTAAAAAATGGGACGATCCGTGCCGCCACCATAGAAAAACTTCCAGCTAGTTCTTGACACTTTGATTCGTCGTTTGTTCCATTGTTGATATATATAAACCAGCCCCTTCAGTCGATTCCATTGATATTGCCTTATTTTTGACTGACGCGACATCCAAATTACAAGCCATTTGGTACCAAATTTGAGCTAACCCTAAATCGTTTTCTAGGGTATTATTGCCTCGAGCTTCCTCCCTTCCATGTCGCATGAAGTTTTGGTCACTCGAGCTTTGTTGTCTTTGTCAGATGAGAATGAGTCAAACTCATCGATCTCTTTGGCTGATACCTTTTCTGCTATGGCTAGAAAGTGTATTGGATTTTCTACACTTCCATTTAGAAACGATTTAAGTTCCCTGTTAGTGGTTACTTCTACTTTTACGTCAACAATACATCTACTGTTATGTCTGATTCTATGTTAATTGGATTAAAAACCGCTTCAGTCATATTCAATTCATACCCATGATCTCCGGTTCCAAACTCTTGTTGACTACTATTATCTAATTCAGGGTGGTTAATGATAATATGGGGATCCTCTGGATCAAGATTGGAACATCATTCATAACCTCTTCTCTTGGAGGTAACGCCTCAGATATCTCTTGGAGCATTTTCCTCTTCTGTTCCATTTTGTTTGGCATGTTTGATAATGTTTTAGAGTTGGATGGCTCAGTAGTTTAACATAAGGGAATCGTATGCAAATCACAAAGAGATTCATTTGAGTGTTTGGGTATATCATTGTCTTTGTCGTATGACTCACAAAGAGGTTAGTATGAGTACTCATTATCCTGAAACCTATTATCATAGCTCCATTGGCTCATCACGGCTCCGTCCAACCAACCTGTTATGTAATTCCATTCGTCATCCCAAGAAGTCCTTTCATCATCAAACCACCTGTAATCAAAATTTTCCATAATTAATCATTCTAGTCAACAAGGTAAATAAAAAAATTGAGAAAATAACACAATTAATGAATATAAAAATTAGTACACTATCTAACTTATTCATCTTTCGAGTAATATTATTTACAAGTAATCGATTCAATAAAAATTATCACTATCACAATCCCTGGCAATAGCGCCAACAACTTGACTGCCTTTGGACGTACTAACGTCCAGAGTGTGAATACTGCTACACAATATATGGAATTGAGGCAGTGTTTGACCACCTCTGGACGTATTAACGTCCAGAGTGTGAATACTGCAATAGAGTGGAGAGTTATGAGGCAGAATCCGCAAGTATACGGGTCGAGTTGTGATATAGATTTTACAACAAACTAGGTGAGTACTCCGAGGATCGTACCCAAGGGAGGTGAGCACTAAATTAATCTTAACTTAAACAATTAAAGATCTAATTAATACTTTTAAATAAGTTATAGTATGAAAGTAGAATAAAAGGTACTTTTAGGGTTTGTAAACTAAAAAAATAAAATAACATAAAGAAATTAAAAATGCAAGAGATAGAGATAAATAAAGTGAATCAAATCTGAAGGTGGGTGATCAGCCTGCTCTGGCAATCCCAATTAACTGTCGTCTCAAGTTTCTCATCAACCAACTAGTCGCTACCTTAGCAGGATCTTCCGATATTCCACTAACACAACGAATCAATAAGAACTACTTATCTTTCGACCTCACAGTCCAGTCTAGCTTGGGGTAAAGGTGTTCACGAATGGGTAATACCAATTTTGGGTTAATTCCCACCTGAATGACTTCCCAGGTTGTCAGGCCTAGGGTTTGTTTCACGTTCTTCCTTTCCCAAACAGTTGATCCGTTGAGTAACCCTACAAAACAGTTAAGAGATCATGGCGTCACTCGCAAATCCACCATAGAAGGATTAGTTCCTCATGGCATTCATAAACAACATGGAAGGAATAGAAGATTTAATCATAGGGAATGAATTGAAAAAGAGAGTTTAAGAAAAGCCTGATTGATATTGATGAATAGTGCAAATCCACAGAAGTTGATTTCCTTTACAATCAAATGTCTTAATCGAAAACAAAGAACAAATAGACTAAAACTATGAAAACTAAGAAAGCAAGAAAACAAAACTAAACCTAAATAAAGAATGTAAATCTAAGCAACTCGAATGATGTCCATAATGTTTGCCAAAAGAGCCTATTTATAGCCTTCAGGTGGCCATCGTCCTTAACCCTAGGTTAGCTGATGTTCCTTAGCTTTAAGTTCGATTGTGTAGACCAAAACGCCTCTACTTTGAGTTTTATTCTCGTCACAGAGTCGGTGTCGCGACAAACCAGGACCTGTGTCGAGACATACAACCAATATGCTCCTCTACAACCATCTTCAGGCGTATGTCTCGGCATCCTCATCCTGTGTCGCAACATTGAAGGAAATTTCTTACTTTCTCTATTCTGCTCTTATGTTGTGACATTGAATCTCCCATGTTGCGACATAAAGTCCAGTATTGGCCCATAATACCTTCTAATGGTCTCCTGTACACTCGCAAAGTACGTTAGCTCTCCCTTAAGCCTCATTTGACACTTAAGTTCAATAAAAGACTCAAACTTATTCATAAACATAAGCAACCTATGCACATGCTCCTAACCAATCACTCGTATTTCTACAAGCTCAAGTACACCAAAAGAAAATGAAAAAAAATAAATAAAAATTTTAAAAACAACCTATGTTATACCCCCACACTTTAGTTGACACATTGTCCTCAATGTGTAGGCCATCAAAAGATAAGGAAAGAAGTTACCTGATTGATCGTGATCACTCTTACTCCTATTAGTAGGTGATTCTTCCTTTGATCATGTAAAGCTTGAATTGTTTGTGTATTCTTCATGTTGGGTTTTTTTTAAAGAAAAATGTTAGACAAATTACAAGAAAGACAGAAAAATTATAAATTCCTAATGTTAAATTTTTTTATAATATTCCTAATATAATTGTTACAAGCCCTAGAATTTAAAACCTTCAATTTTTTTTTCTAAATCCATCTACTCTTAAAACTAAGATCCTACTAGATTTGTTTTTGAGTATTAGTCTTCATCTTCTTGAAATCCTTTTTTTCTTCTTTCCTCTGTCTATTTTATTTGTAGAAGAACAAATTGTTTGAATAAATCATCGTCGAGTAATTTCCTTGGTGCATTTATAGCTTTGTCCATTCACTCGATGGGTACTTCTGCCCTTTAACACAATTCCATGATTAGATGAGGGAAAAATATTCCCTTTCCTAGATACTTTGCATAGACAATAATGTTCTTATATATCTATGTTCCAATACATATTTTCGTCGTAATGGCCAAAACTTGTAAAAAAAATTTGATACTTTGAAACGTGTAGTTTTGTGCAGTTTAAAGGTTGAGAATTAGTCATAGATGAATATGTAGATGAATGAAACTAGTTTCATACGAAAAGATTAAGTATTGACTGAGATATTCAAATTTAAAGTTGTCCATGTCAAAGGTTTTAGTTAAAAGAACACATAGTTTAGGCTTAAGTTTGTGACTGTTTAAGGTGAATTATTAGTTGCTTGGTGATTGTATACTTGTGTGGTTGTCTTTTTGAAGTGTCAGAGTCAATAGGACCTTCAACAAGTAGAGATAAAGGCAAAGAAAAGCTTGCCTAAGCTTTCAGTTTTCAACGGGAGCTAATTTTCGTTGAGTGTTTTGGAATAGCTGCGCGTAAGCAATTCATTATGTTATTTGGGAATTTAAAGGTAGCTTAAACCCCTTCTCTAAATTTTGAGTGTAAGTGTTCTCTTACCTATGCTAAATATGTGATAAATGTGCTTGTGAATTGTGATTAAGAGAACTAGGGTGTTATGTAACATATGTTGGGATGACTGTTGTGCCAATAATTATGGGGGTATGTTAGTCATGCCATGTGACAATGTGTATAATATGCTAATGATGTGGTTATGCAGTGAATATGTGCCGATAATCAGTAAGTAATATATGATGATTGTGTGGGTATTTTGGCCTTGTGATTTTATGAGATCGTTGGATATAGTTGGCATGCCATAAGATTGTTAGTACTCACTTATATGTGTTGTGATATTTGGGGCGTTAAAGCCCGAGACAATTTTTAGAGAGATAAGGGAATGTGAGCTACGTTTCATTCATCGGGATATGTGTGATTGGTGTGTTAGATAGTGTAGCTATATGTTTTACTTATGGGATATGTTTGCCTCTACGAGTTAATGTGGTGTGTTGGAGATCTGTGTATCCGATACGTGGTGATAGAGTCCACTTCCTATTTCGTAGTCTCAAGAGCCAAATTATCATTAAATATGTTTTACATGTATTACATTTTGTGTGTTTGAATAATCTTGTAAATAATGAATAGAGGATTGCATGAAAATTGGTTAAGCGCGTGAAATATGATATTAAGGTAATGATGTTAAAAATATGTTATGACTGTTTCCTTTGTTGCATAATGACTTGATTTCATAATAGTTATTCTGAGTATTCACTGAGCTTGTTAAGCTCACCCACTCCATTTTAACCATTGCAGATACTTAGTGCCGGTGTGAGTGGTATGGTCTCGAGAGGTGATCCAAGCTGATTATTTAGTTGCTATAGTTGGTGTAATTGGTTTATTTATTATATGGGACTTTAAGGTAATGTGGTAGACTTTATATTTGCTTTGTTAAGTCATTTTTGGGCTATGTGCTTGTTGCTTATGTTTGGAAGCATATGGTCTTGAACATGGTATTTGGGCTACTATTTAAGACATTTTGATGCTTATTTAACTAGGTGAATGAAGCATGATGTTTAGGGATTAATTTGAATTGTTTTAATGCTTGCATATGCTGAACTTTTGTAACTTGGAGCAGAGGTATCGATTAAGGCTTTAAAAATAATACCTCTGTAATTTTTCGAAAGTGTAGGAAGATAGAGTAGAGATTTGGTATCGATAACTTGGCCCGAGTATAGATTTGGTATTGATAAATCGGGGTAAGTTTATTGATACCTTTCGAAAGGTACCGATATTTTTTGATGCTTTAAAATTTGGCAAGAAATGAAATGCAAGTTTGGTATCGATTTTCCATGTGGTATCAATACCACTTAAAGGACATATCGATACCATCGAGACAGTATCGATACATACATAACATTTTTGGGAAAATTGGCTAAGTGGTTTCAATACTCGATGTATGTCCATTTTATGTTTGATTATCGTGTATTAGCACCATTAAACGCTAATTTGTGTTCGCATGGCTTAATATTCACATTATTGCTATAGTAAAAAAACAAAGTAAAGTTGTTTGTATACTAAATGTGTTGATTATGATTAAATTAATGTGACACAGTGTTGTAGCGTCTTAGCACTCGAGCTCGGCGACCGTGCTAGGTATAGGGTGTTACATTTGGTGGTATCAAAGCCTAGGTTCAATAACTCTCGGACTTAGGTGATTATTGTTGATTTGTTGATTGGGGTTTCGTAACCCATGGATCTTGGAAACCTAAGTGGTTAAATTATTTTGATTGTTTGAATCTCATGCATGTAGGGTAGGAGTGAGAACAGATTGCCTTTAATCCTAATGTTTTTTTGCAGGAATCAGACTTGGATCGTTTTCCTCGCCACTCACATTGTTTATTTATTCGTATGTGTATGCTAGATAATTAGATATGCCTTATAGACGTATGAATGTGAGAGCTAGTGATTAGAAGGATGGTACATCCTCTGCACCTCCAGTGCCACCGCGTAGAGTGAATATTCTTGATGAGAGTGTAGACCCTTTGATAGAAACAATAATTGAAGCGTTTTAGCGGATTGATAGTGCTAACCCTGCACCTGCCAATCTTGTACTTGTGAGTTGGGGCTTGCCGCTTGAACGTCTACGGGTGTTGGGTGGTAAAGAGTTTTCTAGAGTTAAATGGACCGAACCGACCATAATTGAGGACTGGCTGAAGGAGTCAAAAGGATCCTCAAGCAGATGTCCTATTCTGATGAGGAGAAATTGCGTTCTACTATTTCCTTACTTGTTGGGGAGGCACATCGTTGGTGGAATACTGTTAAGAGAGGTACAACCACTAATTATTAAACTTGGGGTTATTTCTTAGAGGTGTTTAGGAGGAAGTTTATCGGCCAGTAGTATATGGAAGCTCGTAAGTGGGAATTTTTGGATCTTGTGCAAGGTGGTTTGTCTGTGGTTGACTATGAGGTAGAGTTTGTGCGCCTTAATCAGTATGCTCCTAAGATGGTGTTGACTGAGAAGGATCGTTGTAAGAGGTTCCATTTTAGGCTCAATCGTGAGATTAAAGTTTGCTTAGTGGCCAAAAATACAGAGTTGTTTGATGACCTTATGGAAAAATCCAAGGCTGTGAAAGAGAATTTGGCTGAGCCAGCCCATTTTATAGTGGTTGTGATTGGTAAGAGGGTTTCTAATGATGCTTCTGGATGACCGCCCAAGAGAGGGCGAGATAATTACAGTTCTGGTAGGGGTACAAGACGTGGGTCTCGACAGAGTCAGTTTAAACAGCAGAGTAATGTTGTATTTAACACTAGTGGTTCAACTGGTTGTTCTAGATGGCCGCTTTGTGCTCATTGTGATTGTAGGCATCCTGGAGAGTGTCGTAATTTGACGGGTGGATGTTATAAGTTTGGTTCGAAACAACATTATTTGAGGGACTGCCCGAATAGAATTGAAGTTTCACAAACTCAGAGTTCGACACCTATTGCTATGCCTGCTAGGGGTTGAAGTCGTTGTAGAGGTAATGGAAGACCGATTGGACAGTGAATTATTGCTCACATTGTTGCTTCGCAAGTTGAGTCCATAGGTCCAGCTCGGGTTTATACTGTTAGGGAACCTGAGGATCAAGATCCGACTGATTTTATTGCAGGTACTTTCACTTTGCAATCTATTCCATTATTTTCCTTGGTTTGTTCTGGTTCTACACATTCATATATTTTGAGTGAATTAGCTTGTAAGTTAAGCGAATAAGGTTTATCATAGGTGTCCTCTTAAGATACAATGAAAAGTTTTCTCTGTTGATATCATGGAACTACCATTTTATGGATTTGATGTTATTTTGGGTATGGACTGGTTGACTGAGCATAAGGCTAATGTAGAGTTTGAGACCAAGCGAATTACTTTAATGAATAGTGATGGGCTGGAAATCGTCGTGGGTTGTGAAAGACTGGGATTTTTGTTTAATATGGTTTTGGCTTTGAAGGCTGAAAAGATGATGGGAAAAGGTTGTGAAGCTTACCTAGCTTATGTGATGAATTCAGTTAATAAGGAGTTGAGAGTTTAGGATATCCGAATCGTTAGGGATTTTCCTGACGTGTTTCCTGAAGAGTTGTTGGCTTACTGCTGGAAAGAGAAGTGGAGTTTGGAATTGAGCTTTATCCTAGTACTGCACCGGTGTCCATTGCACTCTATCACATGGCACCAAAAGAGCTCAAAGAGTTAAAGCTTTAGTTGCAAAAGTTACTTGATAGAGGGTTCAATCGACTGAGTGTATCTCCGTGGGGTGCACTGATTTTATTTGTGAGGAAGAAGGATGGTACGATGAGAATGCATACAGATTATTGGCAGTTGAATAAGCTGGTTATTAAGAATAAGTATCCTTTGCCTCAAATTAATGACTTGTTTGATCAGTTTTGAGGTGCAACGACGTTCTCGAAGATAGACTTAAGATCTGGTATTATCAGTTGAAGGTGAAGGAGTCTGATGTGTTGAAAACTACTTTTAGGACCTAGTATGGGCATTATGAGTTTTTGGTGATGCCGTTTTGTTTAACTAATGTTCCTGCCTGTTCATGGATTTGATGAACCGAGTATTTCATTCATACTTGGATCAATTTGTGGTCGTCTTCATAGATGACATTTTGGTGTATTCTCATTCTGAAGAGGATCACAACGAGCATCTAAGGGTTGTCTTATAGATTTTGAGGGATAAGCAGCTATATGCGAAGTTAAGTGTGAATTTTGGCTTAAGGAAGTGGCATTTTTGGCACATGTGGTTTCGACAAAAGGGGTTCGTGTGGATCCTAAGAAGATTGAGGCAATTTTAGAGTGGAAGTCACCTAGGAGTGTAATGGACGTTCTGAGTTTCTTAGGTTTGGTTGGTTATTATCATAGATACGTGGAAGGGTTTTCCTTTATTGCTGCACCCTTGACGAAACTACTTCAGATGGATGTGGTTTTTGGAGTGGACTGATGAAAGGCAGAAGAGTTGTGAACAGGTTAAGGAAATTTTGAGTAAGGCACCTGTATTGATTCAACCGGAACGTAGAAAAGATTTGTAGTTTATATTGATGCTTCCTATACAGGACTAGGTTCTGTGTTAATGCAAGAAGGTAAATTGGTGGCTAATGCTTCAAGACAGTTGAAGATGCATGACTGTAACTACCCAAATCATGACCTGGAGTTAGTTGCAGTGGTGTTTGCGCTTAAGATTTGGAGCCATTATTTGTATAGGGAAAAGTGTGTGATTTATACGGATCATAAGAGCCTTACATATCTCCTCACCCAAAAAGAGTTGAATTTAAGGCAGCGGAGTTGGATCGAACTTTTGAAGGATTATGACTGTGTGATTGAGTATCATCCTGGCAAAGTGAATGTTGTTTCTGATGTATTAAGTAGGAAATCGATGACGGGGTTGAGAGATATATTTGCACGCTTGAGTTTGGCTAGTGATGGTGGTTTGTTAGCTGAACTTCAAGTGAGACCGACTTTGTCTCAACAAATTAAGGAAAAGTAACCATTAGATGGAGAATTGTTAAAAAAGATTTGTCAAGTTGAGCAAGGTGTTAAGGGAGTCTTTGATATTGATGCAAAATGTATCTTGAATTTCTGAGGTAGATTGTGTGTGCTGCAAGATGTGGATTTAAGACAAGTGATCCTTATCGAGGCACATAGTAGCCCATACGTTATGCATCTTAGTAGTGGTAATATACCATGACCTTTGTGAGATTTAATGGTGGCCTGGGTTGAAGCGTGATGTTACAGATTTTGTGGCTTGATGTTTGGTTTGTCAAAAGGTGAAAACTGAACATCAATTCCCTTCAAGTTTGTTGCAACCAATGGTAATTCTTGGATTGAAGTGAGAAAGGATTACTATGGATTTTGCTTCGGGTTTGCCGTTGATGTCAAACGCTTAGGTTTGTGCAAGTGTACACAGTCGTTATCAAGTAATAAGTAAGTATCGAGTTATCGTCTCC
>JABEZY010275180.1:0-11659 GCA_013467495.1 Gossypium gossypioides
TATTGCCAACGTGGTGGAACTACAACACTACGTCGAAGTTGTAGACATGGTGCACATGGCCATCAAAGTAGAGAAACAACTCAAACGAAAAGGTATCGTTTGAGCCTACCCTAACTCCATTTCCATATCAAAATGGGGTCAAGGAACCAGCAAGAAAGACACTTCATATCGAGCGAAGGAACTCGTCGTATCCACAAAGCCCTAGAAACTGAATGGAGAGACTAGTAAAGGGAAAAATAAAGTCTTGCTAAACCGCACTTGTGACATTAAATGCTTCAAGTGCCTTGGGAAGGGTCACATCGCAAGTCAATGCCCCAATAGAAGTGTAATGGTTGTAAGACCCAACGGTGAGATCGAGTCTGAAGAAGAGAAAGAAGATGAATTTGAAGCACTCACTAAAAAGGAGGAAAATCTTGAGTATGCTGTTGAAGGTGAAATACTCATCATCAAGCGGAGTTTGAGCCTTCAAAGTACGGAGAATGAACAACAACACAAGATTATTTTTCACACGCGATGCCATGCTTAAGGCAAAGTGTGTAGTGTAATCATCAATGGAGGAAGCTGTACAAACGTTGCTAGTAGCATGTTGGTGGAGAAACTTGGCCTACCAATGACCAAACATCCACCCCCGTACAAATTGCAATGGCTTAACGATGGAGGAAAGCTAAAAGTCACCAAGCAAGCTGTTGTTGTTGTTGTTGTCTTCTCAATCGGCAAATATAGTGATGAAGTCGTGTGTGACATTGTGCCGATGCATCTTGAACATTTGCTTTTGGGAAGACCATGGCAGTTCGATCAAAGAGTGATCCATGACAATTACACCAATCGATACACCTTCAAGCATCTTGGAAAGAATGTGACCTTGGCAGCATTGACTCCTAAGCAAGTGTATGAGGATGAATTGAAATTGAAAGATTCTATTGAACAATTGAGAGTGAAAGAACAAAAACAAAAGAGTGAAAAAGAAAAAGAAAAAGAAAAAGAAAATAAAACTGAAAAAAAGGAAAGCAAAAGGTAAAAACGAGGGAAAAAATAAAAAGAGCGAAATAAAAATGAGAGAAGAAAAAGAAAGAAAAAGACCAAAAAGAGATTGAAAAATTAAGTGTTTATGCAAAAGAGCGGGAGATTTGAAAGTCTTCGATTGTGTCCTTGTTGCAGGATTTTGAAGATGTATATTTGGAAGACATCCCTAGTGGATTACCACCTATTCGAGGGATCGAGCATCAAATTGACTTCATACCCAGAGCTACAATTCCAAACCGTCTAGCCTATCGAAGTAGCCTCGAAGACACTAAGGAACTTCAAAGGCAAGTAGCTGAGTTGATGGAGAAGGGGTACATTCGAGAGAGTTTAAGTCCTTACGCCGTGCTCATGCTCTTGGTGGCCAAAAAGGATGGAACTTGGCGCATGTGTGTGGGCTGCCGAGCAATCAACAAGATCACAATCAAGTATAGACACCCAATTCCGTGCCTTGATGACATGTTGGATGAACTAAGTGGAGCCCAACTCTTCTCCAAAATAGATCTCAAAAGTGGTCACCAGATCCGAATGTGAGAAGGAGATGAGTGGAAAATGGCGTTTAAGACAAAGCACGATTTGTACGAGTGGTTGTTATGCATTTTGGCTTAACTAACGCACCGAGCACTTTTATGCATTTGATGAATTATGTGCTACGTGCTTTCATTGGTAAATTCTGCGTAGTTTATTTTGATGACATATTAATCTATAGTAAGTCTATAGAAGATCATTTGCTTCATTTGAAATCTATTTTGGAAGTATTGCGTATGGAAACCTTGTATGCTAACTTTAAGAAATGTTCATTTTGTACTAACTAGGTTGTTTTCCTAGGATTCGTGGTTAGCTTGGAAGGACTCAAAGTTGATCAAGATAAAGTGAAGGTGATTTGAGAATGGCCATGACCTACGAGCATAAGCCAAGTAAGAAGTTTCTATGGCTTGGCGAGTTTCTATAGACGGTTTGTTCCTAACTTTAGCACTTTGGCTGCTCCATTGATATCATTAAGAAAAATTCTACTTTTCATTGGAGTGAGGAACAAGAAATTAAAGATTGTTTGACAAACGCTCCCTTACTTTCCTTGCTAATTTTAACAAAACATTCGAGATAGAGTGTGATGCCTTATGTATAGGTATTGGAGCTGTGCTGACTCAAGATAGGCGCCCTATAGCTTATTTTAGTGAGAAGCTGAATGGTGCCACCCTCAATTACCCAACCTACGACAAGGAAATGTATGCACTGATCCGGGTATTGGAAACGTGGCAACATTACTTGTGGCCCAAAGAATTTTTTATTCATACTGATCATGAGGCGTTGAAACACCTCAAGGGCCAAAACAAGTTATACAAGAGACATGCCAAGTGAGTGGAGTTCCTTGAATCATTTCCTTATGTAATCAAATATAAAAAAGGTAAAAAAATGTCGTAGTAGATGCGTTCTCGAGGTGGTATGCCCTTCTTAACCATTTAGATTCGAATCTACTTGGTTTTGCGCATTTGAAAGAAATTTATGAATTTGATTCTAATTTTGTGAATTGTATAAAGCTTGTGAACACGGAGTCTTTGAAAAGTTTTATAGACATGATGATTACCTTTTTTGATAAGGTAAGCTTTGCATTCCTCAAGGATCTATTTTGGATGTGTTGGTAAACGAGGCGCATAGCGGAGGCCTCATGGGACATTTTGGAGTCACAAAGACATTGGCCATGCTCTACGAGTATTTTTTTTGGCCAAGGATGAAACGTGACGTGGAGAGAGTGTGCAATCGATGCATAGCTTGTAAAAAGGCCAAATCGAGAATCAAACCTCATGGATTGTACATGCCCTTGCCCATTCCCGAGGGGCCTTGGGTTGATATTTCAATTGATTTTTTTAGGTCTTCCTAGAACTAAAAGTGGAAAAGACTCGATATTTGTAGTAGTTGACCAATTTTTCAAAATGGCACATTTTATTGCTTGTAATAAAATTGACGATGCTTTACATGTTGCAAATTTGTTTTTCAGAGAAGTCGTACATTTGCATGGAGTTCAGAGGACTATAGTGTCCGATCGAGATGCGAAGTTCCTCAGCCACTTTTGGAGAACATTGTGGGGAAAGCTTGGCACAAAACTATTGTTTTCTACGATGTGCCATCCTCAAACGGGCAGACAAACGTAAGTGGTGAATCGAGTCTTGTCAACATTGTCAAGGGCCATTATAAGAAAGAATTTCAAAACATGGGAAGAGTGCTTGCCGCACATTGAGTTTGCCTATAACCGATCTATTCATTTGGAAACTAAGCATTCTCCCTTTGAAATTGGTTATGGTTTTAATCCTTTAACACCCGTTGATTTGATTCTTTTACCTAATGAAAAACTTGTGCATGTAGATGCTAAACGGAAGGCTGGGTATGTAAAGCAATTACACCAAAAGGTGAGGAAGAATATAGAAGAGAGATCCGAACAATATGCGCACAAAGCCAATAAGGGAAGAAAATGTGTAATCTTTTAACCTGGAGATTGGGTTTGGGTGCATAAGAGAAAGGAAAGGTTTCCAGCCCAACGAAGGTCTAAATTGCTACCAAGGGGCGATGGTCCTTTTCAAGTATTGGAAAGGATCAACGATAATTCATACAAACTCGACCTTCCAGGTGAGTACAATGTAAGTGTAAGTTTTAATGTATCTGGCCTATCTTCTTATGATGTAGGCTACGATTTGGGGACAAATCACTTCAAAGGGGGAGGGGATGATGCAATCATGGTCCAAGACTCAACTAAGGCTGCCGAAGAACCAATGGAGCTACCAACAGGGCCGGTTACTCGTGCTTGAGCTAAGAGGTTCAAGAAAGATGTTGCGAGCCTTATTGATAGAATTTAGGGTGAAGCCGTTGCGGGGTTCATTGATTAATCATGGACATGCACTCCATGTGTGCCATGCAACTTACTTCAAGCACAACCTTAGCTTTCTTTAGCTTCTAAATTTATTTGCTGGAATAAAGAATTAAATTCGGCTCTAGTTATTTAGTTAAATTAGTTTAAGTCTTTACTTATGTCATAATTTGAACATCATTAATATGAGTTTTAATTATGTCATAATCTGAACATCTTTAATAAGGGTTTTTAATTATGTTATAGTTTAGGACATCTTAAATATATGTTTTAAATATGCCCTAGTTTAGACATCTTTAATACATGTCTTTAGTTCAGACCAATTAAATCATGTTTAAGCTGTATTTAATGTGTCTTGTAGGGTGTTCAATGGACGACATTAAAGGGGGAAACATGCATTTGGATGTGCATGCATGGGGGACCTACTAGTTGATCTCTTCCAAGCATCCTTTCGTGGAATGCAATGGACACAAGTGCTTTCACATTAGTCCAACTAGCTGGATGCTATGGTCACACCAAGTGACCATCCAATTTTGAGTTTTCACACCTTGAGAGCTGTTTGTGTGCCCTATGCAACATTAAAATGGAGACTACACATTCGGCTTCCCAAGAAGAAATCAGCCATGTTTACACTATCCAAAACCGGTCATCTACTTGAACCGTCAGCTTAAATTAAAGGCTACACGTTTTGGCTGTTTAGGGAGTGCAAATGACATGGCTGTTGGCGTCACCTGTGTATGGGAGTCTTCAAAAGTCATGTGGGATTGCTCAATGGTTATTCAGCTCAATTAAATTGAATTAAACTAGTCCATTCGGCTGGACTTTGTAGAGCTATAAATACTTAGCTCAAATATTGTATTTCAAACTTCTGAACTTTTGATGAATTTTATAACTATTATGAGTGTTCAACTCACTTTGTTTTTTCTTTACTCAAATTGACTTATCAAGTACCTCTTGCGGCGTCAATCTAATTCTCTTTGAACTTATCACTTCTTCAAAGTGTGGCGTTCACCCTATACCGATTGATTCCTATCTCATTATAGATAGTGGGTCATGGTCAAGTTATCTTTGCCCTATCCATCTTACGTGTTGTTATAAGAAACGGGTCAATATTGTCATATAATATTGGTTCTTTCTTTAACCTTAAACTAAACTTTTCCCTATCAATTTTCTACCAACAAAAGCCTCTTTGTTTTTAAAACCAACTTCTTCTATTTTTCAACCATACCAAGAACTCAATTCGATACTTCTTAATTTTCGATCGGGAACTCTTACGTCTCGAATCATCAAACAAATATGAGATTGCATCACTTTTCTTTTTGTGTAGCTAAAGATTCGAGGACGAATCTTCTTGAGGAATGGGGGAATGATGCGAGTCTCAAAGCCCAATTTTAGACCCATGGATGTGATGGGCTCACACTACCTGAAGGCTCAACAACAATGTCAAAGCCAAGCAAATCAAACCAAGATTCAATCAAAGACCAGATTTGAGGACAAATCTTTTCGGGGAAGGGGAGAATGATACATGCACGAATGGGTGAAATTTATTAAATTTCATTCACTGAAGTTGCCAATTTTCAAGTTAGGGAAATCGGCAGACTTGCGACGACATTTTGGATGGGATCTAGGTATTTCTGGGTTGAGATTTCTTTATGGCATTCGAATATCTATCTCTAAGCTTCAAAACATCACTCGATTTTTGATGCGATCTCATCCAAGGATTCAACCAAATCTATTGGTAAATCAATCAAATTGCCAACGAGGCTAATTACTCGAGCTCGAGCCAAGAAATTCAAAGAAGCTATCTCGAGCCTCGTTGATCAAGTTTGGGGAGAAGCTCTAACCAGATTCATTGACATTGATCGTGCTTGGTAATGCTCGACATGTGCCCCATACAACCTGCTTCAAACCGATTTCAATCTTAGCTAGCTAATTCAGCTGCTGGAATAAGACTTAAACTCTTTTAGTTATTTTAATAATTATTAATTTGAAACTTAATTGTGTCTTAATCTGAGTATCTTAATTTGTTTTAAGTCTATTAATTATGTCCTATTTCGTACATCATTAATACATGTTTTAAGTTAGACATTTTAATTATGTATTAGTTTCATACAAATTAAATTATGTTTTAGTTTGTCTTAATGTTGTATTTAATCGAGTCTTTACTTTGTTTTACAGGTTATTCAATTAGGTGGCTGGTCATGTATTAATTGTGTTCAGATTCATTGGAGTTCATTTATGAAGGAACATGAACCCGATTATTCATTTATCTTGGAGTTGCTAGGTACACTCTTCCAAGTGACCATTTGTGAAAAGATATGTCAATCATTAATCCTTGTTTGAGCTGATCAACTAGCTACTTTTGTTCACACCAATGGACCGTCCAATTCCTGGTGTTCACGCCCAAAGGACCGTCCAAATCCAAGTGTTCACGGCAAAGACTCTTCAAACGCCACAAGATGCATTCACTAGCTGTTTGTACATTCGGTGAACCAAGGAGGCATTTGCCACAACTCATAAACACTCCTGACTGATCAAGCTCCTTGTTCATGCAGCTCAACTCTTAAGTCCACTTCATTGACTACTCGAGAACGCCAATTATCAAGCTGATGTCAACTTTCATCAATTAAAGTCTTTAAGGAATTAATCAGCTGAATTAATTGAATTCCAGCTTCAATTAGTTTGAATTACTTCTTGACTATTCGGCTGGTACCTTGTAGCCTATAAATAGTTTACTTGAAACTTGTAACAAGAACTTTTTGATCATTTTATGAATTATAAACTATTTGTGAGTTGTTCAACGCTCATTGTTCTTTGTGACTCAAATTGACTTATCTAGCTCGTCTAGTGGCGTCAATCTATTTCTCTTTGTGAACTTATCACTTCAACGAGTGTGGCATTCAAACCTATACAGACTGGTTCCTATCTTCAATAGATAGAGGGTCACGATCCTATCCTTCTACCATTGTTCACCTTAAAACTCTTTAACAATTGGTTCTTTATTCCTTAATATTGGTTCATTCTTTCGCTTTAAGTTCAACATCCATCCATCAACTTTATCATCCTTTTATTTTCTTTGTTAAACTTATCTTTCTTTGAAAACAACCCTCTTTGTTAAACGAAACCATTATGGCTTAATTTTACGATCGGGAAACAAGCGACTCTATTCCATCGACGAATACGAGATTGCATCATTTGGTATCAGAGCTAGTAAAAATTAAGTAAGTATTATCGTTTATTACTCTCAGGTTGAAGATTATAAAAAAATTCGATTTAAAAAATATATATACGTGTCTGCTGCACATACAAGATTGAAATTACAAAAGGGGAGTTTCAGATTTGCAAGCTTTTTTAAAAAAAAGTGAAAGCTAGCTTGAAAATTGTTATTTTCCCAAATTTGAAACTTTCTTGTCCAAAACATTCTTCAGCCACACTCCCGTTAATACTGTTTTCTTTCAAGCCTACCTTGGACCCAACATCATTTCTTACCTTTTTAACCATTTGAAGCCGACTCTACAAAGACTTGCTGCTAAGTTTAAGGGAGTCACCAAAGAACTTCGAGAAACGAACAAGAGAGGTAAAAGGCAAGAGAGGAGAGACTATCAAAGAGATAAAAGCCAATCACGAGTGTAAACACGAGTGAAGTGCACATTTTTATTTATTTTTAAGAGAATTTGTGAGATTTGTAATGAGGATTAAAAAAATATGTCGCAGAGTACTGAAAGGAATGCTGCTGGTGGAGGTGCATCAAACGCTATCGATGGTGGTGGTATGCGTCCTGTGAGAAACGTAGCTGGTGGTGGTGTGCTCGATTTTGAATACCAAGCTCTTCTTCGAGAAATGAATCGTTTGTTACAACAATAATTAGAGCCAGTTCAAGAACGATTGGACCAATTCGAAGAAAGAAACCAACATGAATGTACTCTTCCAAACCTAAAGAGAGAGCGAGGCTGATCATGGCAACATCAAGACGATCTTTATTAAACAAGTGACGTGGAGAGCGACCAAGCCTCCAACTGAAGTGAAAGACATCGAGGCCAAAGGAATTGAGGGCCAAGGGAGCGAAAACGCATAGATGATGATCTTAAGAACATTAGGATTGCCATTCCGTCATTTCAAGGGAAGACTAACCCCGAGGCATACTTAGAGTGGGAGAAGAAGATCAAACTTGTGTTCGAATGTCACAATTACTCAGAAGGAAAGAATGTTAAGCTCGCCGTAATAAAGTTTTCTGATTACGCCATTATTTGGTGGGATCAACTTACTATGAGTCGAAGGAGGAACAGAGAACGACTGGTGTCAACTTGGGCTGAAATGAAGGCTATCATGCGGAAAAGGTTCATTCTAGCTTATTACCACCTTGAGTTGTATCAAAAATTGCAAAACCTTACTCAAGGAAACCAAAGCATAGAAGACTATTACAAAGAAATAAAGGTAGCCATGATTCGAGCTGATGTCGAAGAGGATCAAGAGGCTACTATGGCAAGGTTCCTTGCTGGTCTCAATCGTGACATTGCCAATGTGGTGGAGTTGCAACACTATGTCAAAATCATTGACATGGTTCATATGGAAAACAAGGTAGAGAAGCAATTGAAGCAAAAGGAAGCCACACGAACCTTTTCTAGTTCCATTTCTACATCAAGGTGGGGACAAAGAGCCAACAAAAAGGATGCCCAAACAGATCTAAAGAGCCTATTGGAGCCACAAAGCCTAACAAGCCAAGTGGTGAAAGTTAAGGAAAAATAGAGGCTGCACCAAATCGGACCCGAGATATCTAGTGTTTTAGGTGCCTTGGGAGGGGTCACATTGCCAGTCAATGTCCCAACCGAAGTACAATGTTCATAAGGGACGATGGAGAGATCGAGTCTGAGGGGGAACAAGAAGAAGAGCCCAAAGCGTTAACCGATGAAGAAGAAGACTTGGAATATGCTATTCATGGCGAAGTCTTAGTCATCAAGTGAAGTTTAAATCTCTAAAGCACAGAGAATGAGCAGCAGTGTGAAAACATATTTCACACCCGATGCAATGTCCAAGGCAAATTTTGTAGCATCATAATTGATTGTGGAAGCTACACGAACGTGGCCAGCAACATGATGGTGGAAAAACTTGGTTTAACAACTACCAAGCATTCGCACCCTTACAAGCTACAATGGCTCAATGACGGAGGGGAACTTAAAGTAACCAAGCAAGTTGTCGTTGCCTTCTCCATTGGCAAGTATAATGACGAGGTTGTGTGTGATGTGGTGCCAATGCACACCGGCCATTTGCTGCTGGGTGATCTATGATGGTTACACCAATAGATATACTTCTAAACACCTAGGAAAGAATGTAACTTTAGCACCCCTTACACCGAAGCAAATGTATGTGGAAAAGGGATATGTGTGAGAGAGTCTAAGTCCGTGTGCTGTGCCCGTACTCTTGGTGCCAAGAAAAGATGGTTCGTGGCGCATGTGTGTAGACTGCCAAGCCATCAATAAGATCACCATTAAATATCAGCATCTGATTCCATGTTTAGATGACATGTTGGACGAGCTAAGTGGAGCTCAACTATTCTCCAAGATAGACCTCAAGAGTGGCTATCATTAGATCTGAATGAGGGAAGGAGATGAATGGAAGACGACATTTAAAACCAAACATGGTTTGTACGAATGGTTGGTTATGCCTTTCGGCCTAACTAACGCACTGAGTACCTTCATGTGATTAATGAATCATATCTTTCAATCTTTTATTGGTAAATTTTGTGTAGTTTACTTTGATGATATCTTGGTCTATAGTAAATCATTTGAAGAACATGTGCAACATTTGAAATCTATTCTGAAGGTGTTATGAAAGGAAAATTTGTTTGTTAATCTTAAGAAGTGTTCGTTCTATACTAAAAAAGTTGTTTTCTTAGGTTTCGTGGTTAGCTCTGAAGGTCTTGAAGTCGATCAAGAAAAGGTAAAGGCAATTCGAGAATGGCCATGACCTACAAAAATTAGTTAAGTAAGGAGTTTTCATGGCTTAGCTAGTTCTTATAGAAGGTTTGTTCCTAATTTTAGTACCTTGGTTGCTCCTTTGACTGGGATAATTAAGAAAAACTCCAATTTTCAATGGGGTGATGAACAAGAGATGGCTTTCATGCTGATTAAAGACTACTTAACTAATGCTCCGTTATTATGTTTACCTGACTTTAACAAGACTTTCAAGATAGAATGTGATGCTTCAGGGATAGGAGTCGGAGTGGTGTTAACTCAAAATTGGTGTCCCATTTCCTATTTTAGTGAGAAACTCAATGGAGCCACCCTTAACTATCCGACGTATGGCAAGGAGATGTATGCACTGATTCGAGCATTAGAAACTTGGCAACACTACTTGTGGCCTAAGGAGTTTGTTATTCACACTGACCATGAAGCTTTAAAGCACCTTAAGGGACAAAATAAGCTGAACAAGAGGCATGCCAAGTGGGTCGAGTATCTTGAGTCCTTTCCTTATATGATCAAGTACAAGAAAGGTAAGGAGAACATTATAGTTGATGCATTGTCGAGAAGGTAAGCACTTCTTAATAGTTTAGAGTCTAAACTACTTGGGTTTGCATATCTTAAAGAATTGTATGAAACTGATGTTGATTTTGGAAAAGTGTTTAAAGCTTGTGAAAAGGGAGCTTCTGAGAAATTTTATAGGCACGATGGATATCTGTTTCGTGAAGGCAAGCTATGCATACCTCAAGGATCCGTCTGAGAAATCATAGTGAACGAGGCGCAGAATGGAGGTATCATGGGTTATTTTGGAGTGACCAAAACCATGGCCATGCTCCACGAGCATTTCTTCTGGCCAAAAATGAAACATGCTGTGGAAAGACTTTGTGAACGTTGTATTGCTTGTAGGAAGGCTAAGTCGCGCATCAAGCCCCATGGTTTGTATAAACCTCTGCCCATTCCCAAAGCACTTTGGATTGATATATCCATGGATTTTTTGTTAGGACTCCCTTGAACTAAGAATGGAAAAGATTCAATTTTCGTTGTTATTGACCGATTCTCAAAAATGGCTCATTTTATTGCTAGCAATAAAATTGACGATGCTGTGAATATAGCAAATTTGTTTTTCAGAGAAGTAGTCAGATTATGATACGAACTCGTCCAAGAGCTCAACTAAATCCATTCGTGATCCAATCGAGCTACCAGCTGGTCCCATTACTCGAGCTCGAGCCAAGCAGTTCAAAGGAGCAATTTTGGCCTTAGTTAAACGAGTTTGGGTGGAAGCTTCATCTAGACTCATCAATCGAGCTTGGGATAGCTCATCAAATGCCCCGTGCAACCTACTTGAAATTGAATCTAAATTTAGCTAGCTAACTCAACAGCTGAATAAGACTTAGACGTTTTTAGTTATTTTAATTATACTAATTATGTTTTGATTTCATACAACATTATTACATGTCTGATTATTTTAGTTAAGTCTATTAATTGTGTCCTAGTTTGTACAACATTATTACATGTCTGATTGTTTAGTTGTTCTAAGTCTATTAATGGTGTCTTAGTTTGTACCGCATTAATCCTTGTCTAAGTCAGATTTCTTAATTGTGTCTTAGCTTATTATACATTTAATTTTTGTTTTTAGTTTGTCTTATTGAAGCCTTTAAACCGAGTTTAAATTGTCTTGCAAGTTATTCAATAGGCGGTTGGTCATACATGTACCATTTCCAAATTCATTGGACTCATTTAAAAGAGACACTGCACCCGATTGTTCATGCATTTTGAAGCTGATGAATACATTCTCCTAGGTGTCCATTCGTGAAAGGATGAA
>JABEZY010275180.1:12245-22281 GCA_013467495.1 Gossypium gossypioides
TTGGTTCCTATCTTCCTAGATAGTGGGTCACGGTCCTTTACCATCTATCCATCTATCACCTTGATAGCCTTATAAGATTTGGGTCTCTATTTTTTAATGGAGGTTCTTTCTTCCGCTGTTAAGTTCACATTCCATCATCCATCAACTTATCTTTGAACCATTTTCTTTGTTCTCAAAACTATCAACCTTTAAAACAACCTTTTTGTTAAACAAAACTAGTTACCTAATTTTACGATCGGGCAACAAACGACTCAAATTTGTCCGTGAATACGAGTTCGTATCAGATTACATGGTGATGCAATCTCGTACTCGAAGTTGATTACAAGTTGCAAATGTTCCCGATTGTAAATTAAGTAGTATCATAATTGAAGGCTAAATATGAATGGTTGTGGGAAAATGGCAGATTTGCAAGGGGGTGTATAGATTAATGGAAATGGTTAAGTGGCATTTCAAACTAGAGTTGAAGAATGAACCGATATTATAAAAGAATATTGAACCGATTCTTATGTCAACACTTAGTGATGTATATGATAAAGATAACAGACCGTGACCCTCTATCTAGGAAGATAGGAACCAATCAGTATAGGGGTTGAACGCCACACTTGCTAGAAGTGATAAGTTCAGAATGAATCAGATTGACGGCACTAGACTAGCTAGATAAGTCAATTGAGTCATAAAAGGACAAAAAGAGTTGAATAGCTCACAAACAGTTTAAAATTCATACAAGGTTCAAAAGTCTTGAATACATGATTTAAAACAAGTATTTATAGGTTGATACAAGGTCTAGCCGAATGGACATGTTCTAGATAAGCTTAATTGAGCTAATTGTCTATTTAATTGAACAATAATTTCTTTGAAGATTCCTAGGTATGGAAGAAGCCAACAACCTTGCCATTTGTAATTCCTAAACAGTCAAACCATGTGGAGTTTGAAGTTGAGCTGAATATGCAAGTATCTGATCAGTTAAGGAGGTGTGAACATGGATTGATGTCACCTTGGGAAGCTGAATGTGCATCAATGATTAATGCTGCTTGTGGCGCATGAACAACCTTTTAAGTGTGAACAGCCAGAGTTGGATGGTCACTTCGGTGTGAACTTAAGCTATCAGGTGATTAATCAAGTGTGAAAACACTCGGTCCATTGATTTCCACGAAAAGTTGCTTAGAAGAAAGCAATCAGCAGCTCTCTTATGCATGCACGTCTAGATGCATGTCTCTCCACAAATACCGTCCATTGAATCTGTTTGCTGAGCAGCCAATGTGTCCCACCTGCAAAACAAAATTAAACTCCGCTTAAATAAAATCATAAGACATGATTTAAACACAATTTAATTTGTATAAACATTAGACACAATTATGATGTCTGAACTAAGGCCAAATTAGAAACACATATTAATGCTGTACGAAATAAGACATAATTAATAGACTTAAGACATATTAAAAATTCTTAGATTATGACATACTTTACACTCAAATTAATGATGTTGAAATTATGACATAATTATAGACTGTAAACTAATTTAACTAAATAACTAGAACCGAATTCAATGCTTTATTCTTGCAAATAAATTCTCAAGTTGTGGAAATCTGGAATTGAGTTTGAAGTAAGTTGCATGACACGCTTGGATTGCATGTCCATGATTGATCAATAAACCCAGCAATGGTTTCACCCCAAATTTGATCAATAAGGCCCGCAATAGCTTCTTTGAACCTCTTAGCTTGAGCACGAGTAATCGGTCTCATTGGTAGCTCCATGGGTTCTTTGGCAACCTTAGTTGAGTCTTGGACCATGATCGTATCATCCCCTCCCCCTTCGAAGCAATTTGTCCTCAAATTGTCACCTACATTATAAGGAGATAGGTCAGATACATTAAAACTTGCACTTACATTGTACTCACTTGGAAGGTCGAGTTTATATGAATTATCGTTGATCCTTTCCAATACTTGAAAAGGACCATCACCCCTTGGTAGCAATTTAGACCTTCGTTGGGCTGGAAACCTTTCTTTTCTCATATGCACCCATACCAAATCTTCAGGTTCAAATATTACTCGTTTTCTGCCCTTATTGGCTTTGTGTGCATATTGTTCGGATCTCTCTTCTATGTTCTTCCTCACCTTTTGGTGTAATTGCTTCACGTACACAGCTTGCTGTTTAGCATATGCATGCAGAAGTTGTTCATTAGGTAAAGGAATCAAATCAAGGGGTGTTAAAAGATTAAAGCCATAAACAATTTCAAAGGGAGAATGCTAAGTTTCTGAATGAATAGATTGGTTATAGGCAAACTCAATATGCGGTAAACACTCTTCCCATGTTTTGAGATTCTTCCTTATAATAGCCCTCAACAATGTTGACAAGACTCGGTTCACCACTTTCGTTTGTCCGTCCGTTTGTGGGTGGCACATCGTAGAAAACAAAATTTTTGTGTCAAGTTTTCCCCACAATGTTCTCCAAAAGTGGCTGAGGAACTTCACATCTCGATCAGACACTATAGTCCTCGGAACTCTATGTAAACGCACGACTTCTCTGAAAAACAAATTTGCAACATGTAAAGCATCATCAGTTTTATTACAAGCAATAAAATGTGCCATTTTAGAAAATTTGTCAACCACTATAAATATCAATTCTTTTCCATTTTTAGTTCTAGAAAGACCTAAAACAAAATCCATTGAAATATCAACCCAAGGCTCCTCAAGAATGGGCAATGGTGTGTACAATCCATGAGGTTTGATTCTCGATTTGGCCTTTTTACAAGCGATGCATCGATTGCACACTCTCTCCATGTCACGTTTCATTCTTGGCCAAAAGAAATGCTCGTGAAGTATGGCCAATGTCTTTGTGACTCCGAAATGTCCCATGAGGCCTTCACTATGCACCGCATTCATCAACACATCTCTAATAGATCATTGAGAAATGTAAAGCTTACCTTCTCGAAAAAGGTAATCATCATGTCTATAAAACTTTTCAAATGTTCTGTGTTCACAAGCCTTATACAATTCTGCAAAATTAGAATCATTTTTATAAAGTTCTTTCAAATGTGCAAAACCAAGTAGTTTTGAATCTAAATGGTTAAGAAGGGCATACCACCTTGACAACGCATCAGCTACGATATTTTCTTTACCTTTTTTATATTTGATTACATACAGAAATTATTCAAGGAACTGGCGTGTCTCTTGTTTAACTTGTTTTGGCCCTTGAGGTGTTTCAACACTTCATGATCAGTATAAATGACAAATTCTTTGGGCCACAAGTAATGCTGCCACGTTTCTAATGCCCAAATCAGTGCATACATTTCCTTATTATAGGTTGGGTAATTGAGGGTGGCACCATTCAACTTCTCACTAAAATAAACTATGGGACGCCCATCTTGAGTGAGGACAGCTCTAATACCTATACCTGAGGCGTCACACTCAATCTCGAATGTTTTGTTAAAATAAGGCAAGGAAAGTAGAGGTGTGTTGGTCAAACAATATTTAATTAAATTAAAAGACCTTTCTTGTTCCTCACTCCAATGAAAAGTAAAATTTTTCTTATTGATACTCGTTAATGGAGCAGCCAAAGTGTTGAAGTTAGGAACAAACCATCTATAAAAACTCGCCAAGCCATGGAAACTTCTTACTTGGCTTATGCTCATAGGTCGTGGTCATTCTCGAATCACCTTTACTCTATCTTAATCAACTTCGAGTCATTCCGAGCTGACCACAAATCCTAGGAAAACAACCTGGTAAGTACAAAATGAACATTTCTTAAAGTTAGCATACAATGTTTCCTTACGCAATACTTCCAAGACAGATTTCAAATGAAGCAAATGATCTTCTATAGACTTACTATAGATTAATATGTCATCAAAATAAACTACACAGTATTTACCAATGAAAGCACGTAGCACATAATTCATCAAATGCATAAAAGTGCTCGATGCGTTAGTTAAGCCGAAAGGCATAACCAACGACTCGTACAAACCGTGCTTGGTCTTAAATGCCATTTTCCACTCATCTCCTTCTCACATTCGGATCTAGTGATAACCACTTTTGAGAACTATTTTGGAGAAGAGTTGGGCTCCGCTTAGTTCATCCAACATGTCATCAAGGCACGAAATTGGGTACCTATACTTGATTGTGATCTTGTTAATTGCTTGGCAGTCCACATACATGCGCCAAGTTCCATCCTTTTTAGGCACCAATAGCATGAGCATGGCGTAGGGACTTAGACTTTCTCAAATGTACCCCTTTTCCATCAACTCAGCTACTTGCTTTTGAAGTTCCTTAGTTTCTTTGGGGTTAATTTGATATGCTGGACGATTTGGGATTGTAGCTCTGGGTATGAAGTCAATTTAATGTTCGATCCCTCCCAAGGCACTTGAAGCATTTGATGTCACGTCTGTGGTTAAGCACGGCTTAATTTTTTCCTTTACTAGTCTCTCCACTCAGCTTGTTGGGCTTCGTGGATACGATGGGTTCCTTCGCTCGATAGGAAGTGTCTTTCTTGCTGGCGCCTTAACTCCATTTTGATGTGGAAGTGGAGTTGGGGTAGGCTCGAACAACACCTTTTCGTTTGAGTTGTTTCTTCACTTTGATGGCCATGTGCACCATGTCTATAACTTCGATGTAGTGTTGTAGTTCCACCATGTTTGCAATATCACGATTTAATCTGGATAAGAACCTCGCCATGGTAGCCTCCTGATCCTCCTCGACGTCGGCTCGGATCATGGCAATCTTCATTTCCTTGTAATAGTCTTCGACACTACGATTGCCTTAAGTAAGGTTTTATAGCTTTTGGAATAGTTCGCGATGGTAATAAGCAAGAATAAACCTTTTGCTCATGACGACTTTCATCTTGGCCCATGTGGACATGGGCCATTCTTCGTTTCTTCTTTAGCTAATAGTTAATTGATCCCACCATATGATGGCATAGTCAGAGAACTCGATGGTCGCGAGTTTGACTTTCTTGCTCTCCAAATAGTTATGGCACTCGAAGTCAAGCTCAATCTTTTTTCCCATTCTAGATACGCCTCCGGATTGGTCTTCCCCTGGAATGATGGAATAGCCATTTTAATATTCTTGAGGTCATTATCTACTCGTTCACGCTCCCTAGGCCCTCGGTTTCTATGGCCTCACTAGTTTTCATTTTGATTAGATGTTTGGTCACTCTCCACATCGCTAGGATCGTAGAGATCATCTTGATAGAATCTCGGTCGGCCTCACTCTCTCCTTGGGTTTGCAGGAGTACGTTCACATTGGTTTCTTTCTTCGAGTTGGTCCATTCATTCTTGAAGTGGCTCTAGTTGTTTTTTTAGCAAACATGTCATTTCTCGAAGAAGAGCTTGGTATGTTAGATCGAGTACACCACCACCAGTAGGTACGTTTCGTACAGGGTGTGCACCACCTCCTTCGGCAACATTTCTTTCAGGACTACGAGACATGATGTGATGCGATCTCGTATTTGTTGATGAAATCGAGTCACTTTGTTCCTAATCGTAAAATTAAGTAACAAGGTTTTTGTTTAACAAAAGGCTGTTTTCAAAGGTTGATAGTTTAAACAATGAAAATAAATAGATGATAAGTTGATGGATATATAGATATTGAACTCAATAGCGGAAGAATGAACCACTATTAAGAAATAGAGACCCAATTCTTACTAAGCTATCAAGGTGAAAGATGAATAGAAGGATAAGACCTTGACCCTCTATATATGGAAGATAGGAACTAGTCGGTATAAGGGTTGAACGCCACACTCGTTGGAGTGACAAGTTTGAAAGAAACAGATTGACGCCACTAGCAAGCTAGATAAGTCAATTTGAGTCACAAAAAACTAAGAGAGTTGAACAACTCGCAAAGATGTAAAAATTCATTCAAAAATCAAAAGTTCTTGCTACAAGTTACAAGCAAACTATTTATAGGCTAGGACACACCAGCCGAATAGTCAAAATGTAATTACAACTAAATGAAGTTGACATTCACTTAATTCAGCTGATTAATAGCTTGATCCATTCGGTTGACATTAGCTTGACAGTTGGAGTTCCCAAATAGTCATTGAAGTGGACTTCAAAGTTGAGCTGATTTAATCAAAGAGCTTGATCGGTCAATGATGTTTATGAGCTGAAGTTAATGCTTCCTTGTTCACCAAATGTATAATTAGCCAGGGGATGCATCTTGGGACGTTTGAAGAGTCTTTGGTGTGAACACTTGGACTTGGATGGTCCTTTGGGTGTGAACACCAGGAAGTGAATGGTCCATTGGTGTGAACAAAAGGAACTGGTTGATTAGCTCAATTAAGGATCAATGATTGGCATAGCTTTTCACGAACGGTCACTTGGAAGAGTGTGTCCAGCAACTCTAAGATGCATGAATAATCGGGTGCATGTTTCTTCATAAATGAACTTCAATGAATCTGGAACAATGCATGAATGTCCAGCCGCCCAATTGAATAACTTGTAAAACAAAATAAAGACTCGACTAAGACAAACTAAAACACAATTTTAATTTGTAATAAGCTAAGACACAATTAAAATGTCTGACTTAAAACATGCATTAATGATGTTCGAACTAGAGCATAGTTAATAGACTTAAATCAATTTAAGATACTAAGACATGTATTAATGTTGTATGAAATAGAACATAATTAATAAAAATTAAAAGAGTTTAAATCTTATCCTAGTAGCTGAATTAGCTAGCAAATATTGAAGTCGGTTTGAAGAAGGTTGCATGGAGTACATGTCGTACACTCCCAAGCTCGATCGATGAATTTGGTCAGAGCTTCTCCCCAAACTTGATCAATGAGGCTCGAGATAGCTTCTTTGAATCTCTTGGCTTGGGCACGAGTGATTGGTCCAGTTGGCAACTCGATTGGTTCGAAAGCTGACTTGGTAGAGTCCTTGTTTGAGATCGTATCATGGTGTTTCCTTACAGCAAACCTCACTAATTCACTCAATAGAAAAGAATTCACTCTGCTCGTATTTCACTCAATTTTGAGCTTTTGTCACTCTAATGTCCTCACACTCTCTTGTCTTTTTCCACTTGTATTCACCTCTCTAAGTTCATAAGTGACTGCCTTAGTCTTAATAGCAAATCTTTGTGGAGTCGGCTTCAAAATTGATTTAAAGGTGGGAGTGATGTTGGGTAATAGGGTGGGCTAGAAAGAAAACAAGGTTAATATAAGTGTGGCTAAAATGCTTTTGGTAAAAGAAAATTTGAACTCGGGAAGTAACACTTCTCAAGCTAGCTTTCTTTTTTTTTAAAACAAATTCAAGTTTCCCCTTTTGTATTTCGAAATTTGTAATTGCATTATGCTTTCTTTTTTTAATCAATTTTTTTAAAAATTTCAATCCCGAGAGCTTCAAAAAACGTGAATACTTACTTAATTTGACTAGCTCTGATACCAAATGATACGATCTCATACTCGGAGTTGATTACGAGTTGCAAATGTTCCCAATCGTAAATTAAGTAGTATCATAATTTAAGGCTAAATATGAATGGTTTTGGGAAAATGGCAGATTTGCAAGGGGGTGTATAGATTAATGGAAATGGTTAAGTTGCGTTTCAAGGTAGAGTTGAAGAATAAACCAATATTATAAAAGAATATTGACTCGATTCTTATGTCAACACTTAGTGATGTATATGATAAAGATAACAAACCGTGACCCTCTATCTAGGAAGATAGGAACCAATCGGTATAGGGGTTGAACGCCACACTTGCTAGATGTGATAAGTTCAGAATGAATCAGATTGACGGCACTAGACTAGCTAGATAAGTGAATTGAGTCACAAAAGAACAAAGAGAGTTCAATAAATCACAAATAGTTTAAAATACATAAAAGGTTCAAAAGTCCTAAATACATGATTTAAACCAAGTATTTATACGTTGATACAAGGTCCAGCCGAATGGATATGTTCTGGATCAGCTTAATTGAGCTAATTGTCTATTTAATTGAACAATAGTTTCCTTGAAGATTCCAAGGTATGGAGGATGCCAACATCCTTGCCATTTGAAATTCCCAAACAATCAAACCATGTAGAATTTGAAGTTGAGCTAAATATGCAAGCATCTAGTCAGTTAAGGAGGTGTGGACATGGATTGATGTCTCCTTGGGAAGCCAAATGTGCATCAATGATTAATGCTGCTTGTGCCACATGAACAACCTTTTAGGTGTGAACAGCCAGAGTTGGATGGTCACTTTGGTGTAAACTTAAGCTATCAGTTGATTAATCAAGTGTGAAAACACTTGGTCCATTGATTTCCACGATGAGTTGCTTGGAAGAAAAAAATCAACAACTCTCTCATGCATGCACGTCTTGATACATGTCTCTCCGTAAATGTCGTCCATTGAATCTATTTGCTGAGCAGCCAATGTGTCCAACCTGCAAAACAAAATTAAACTCGACGTAAATACAATCATAAGACATGATTTAAACACAATTTAATTTGTATAAACATTAGACACAATTATGATGTCTGAACTAAGGCCAAATTAAAAACACATATTAATGTTGTACGAAATAAGACATAATTAATAGACTTAAGACATATTAAAAATGCTTAGATTATGACATACTTTAAACTCAAATTAATGATGTTCAAATTATGACATAATTATAGACTGTAAACTAATTTAACTAAATAACTAGAACCGAATTCAATGTTTTATTCTAGCAAATAAATTCTCAAGCTGAAAAAAACTAGAATTGAGTTTGAAGTAAGTTGCATGGCACGCTTGGATTGCATGTGCATGATTGATCAATAAACCCAGCAACGGCTTCACCCCCAATTCGATCAATAAGGCCCACAATAGCTTCTTTGAACCTCTTAGCTCGAGCACGAGTAATCGGTCCCGTTGGTAGCTCTATACGTTCTTCGGCAGCCTTAGTTGAGTCTTGGACCATGATCGTATCACATGGCATGCCAAGAACTATCGTGTCAGATCGAGATGCTAAGTTTCTTAGCCATTTCTGGAGAACCTTGTGGGGAAGACTTGGCACTAAGCTACTGTTCTCTACAACATGCCACCCCCAAACGGACGATCAAACTGAAATGGTGAACCGAGTTCTATCAACATTGTTGAGAGCAATCATTTGAAAGAATTTAAAGACATGGGAGGATTGTTTGCCTCACATTGAATTCGCTTATAACTGCTCAATTCATTCATCCACAAAGCATTCTCCAATTCAAGTTGTTTACGAGTTTAATCCCTTAACTCCTCTTGACTTAATTCCTTTATCTTCTAATCAGCTTGTGCATGTAGATGGCAAATGAAAGACTGAGTACGTAAAGCAATTGCATCAAAAGGTGAAGAAAAATATAGAAAAGAGAACCGAGAAGTATGCGCACAAAGTAAACAAGGGACGAAAATGAGTGGTTGTTGAGCCTGGGGATTGGGTCTGGATTCATATGCGAAAGGAAAGGTTTCCTGCGCAAAGGAGATCCAAGTTGCTACCTAGAGGCGATGGTCCTTTCCAAGTGCTGGAACGAATTAATGACAACTCATATAAGCTGGATCTTCTAGGTGAGTATAATGTGAGTGCGAGATTTAACGTGTCTGAACTTTCTTCTTATGATATAGGTGACGATTTGGGGACAAATTAACTTGAAGAGGGGGATGATGCAATTTTGTCCAAGGATTCAACCAAATCTATTGGTGAATCAATCGAATTGCCAACGGGGCCAATTACTTGAGCTCGAGCCAAGAAATTCAAAGAAGCTATCTTGGGCCTCGTTGATCAAGTTTGGGGAGAAGCTCTGACCAGATTCATTGATCGAACTTGGGAATGCTCGACATGCACCCCATGCAACCTGCTTCAAATCGATTTCAATCTTAGCTAGCTAATTCAGTTGCTGGAATAAGACTTAAACTCTTTTAGTTATTTTAATCTTTATTAATTTGAAACTTAATTGTGTTTTAATCTGAGTATCTTAATTTGTTTTAAGTCTATTAATTATGTCCTATTTCGTACAATATTAATACATATCTTAAGTCAGACATTTTAATTATGTATTAGTTTCATACAAATTAAATTATGTTTTAGTTTGTCTTAATGTTGTATTT
>JABEZY010275181.1:0-35710 GCA_013467495.1 Gossypium gossypioides
AAAACCTCATTAATCTAAAATTGTCTAAGGAAGAGGAGGTATTGAAATTACTGCTTGGATGCTGAAATCTTAATATTGTTGAAAACATAGGAGTCAATTTTGTACTATTACCACTTGTATTGGTCGGAATGTCTCATTTCAGTAGTAAACTAGAACACCAAAGTTCAAATTCTATTCCAGTATAAATTTAAGTAGTAACCAATCGTACAAGTAGATTTCGTCCATACTATCTGAAGTAAGATGTGCAAGATGAAATAGAAAAAAAAGTTTTTATTGTAAATAATTCATAAGTATCCATTCTGATAACCCTAAACAATTATGTGGATGACCTTTTAATTCCTAAAACCCATGAAATTTATGGTGTTTTAATTTTCTTATTTATGCATTTGTAACTTATGGTGGTTGAAGTCCTATAAATAGAGGGTATGTATAAACTCATGGCCTCAAAGTTAAACGAAAATATTACCATCCCATCTTTTGTCTTATATTCTCTCATATTTTTTTTTTCTTACTATTCTCTTATCTTTGTTGTTACTATTATCTATCTTTTAGTTTTATTACACGTTATTAGCATGAGCTTACTCAATAGTTTCAATATTCCATTGGATGACAAGTATTCTAAATTTGCAACATTCTTTTTCAAACAACAATCCTAAAGTTTGTGATTTTATATGTTTGCTTGAAAGTTTTTCAAATTTCAATTCTCTTAATAAAAAAGGTTGAATAAGATAATGTTAGATGTTTAAAAAATAATGCTCTTTTTTTTTTTCATTTTTAAGTACGAATTTATGTTTTAAATATCCTGTGATATGTTTATTTATGATCTAAGCTTTTTTTAATAAGAGTAAAGCACCAATAAATTGTATATCTTTGCTTAAACATGTATATCTTCCGTAATATATGTCATTGATATGATTAAAAATAAGAATAGTCATATTTTTTATTCGGTGACTTTTACCAAACATGCTATGTTACCTATCATATTATTTCTAATCAAGTCGCACATGATTAACAAGTACAAAAGAATTTGACTATGCATTTGTAATATTTCATATTTTAATAATTGTTGTTTTATAATAGTTTGGATAATGTTGAATCTTGGTGAACTCATATTTGGGACCCTTGTTATCTTTATCTCAAGGAAAAATGATTTATAATGGGAATTAGATGCCAAAATGCTAAAGGTTTAGGGAATATGAATTTAGCAAATTAAGAGGCATTTAATCAACACAAGGTAAAAGAAATGGTTGTCATCTGTCATCATTTACATGGCACATTAAAAGCAGAATTTCTAACTTTGAAAGACGCTCTTGAATTGTGGTATTCTTTGAAGAATGATTTGATCATAAAAAACGGTAATAATCCCTAAAGCCTTATATGATTGGAACATCTAATGTGTTCCTACAGCGACAATAACGTGAAAAAGATCTTAACAAGTATTCCAAATTGATCTTATGTCTTCAAATGGTTGAGCAAAATAATGGGTTATTGATGAAAACCACAGAATTTGTCCCACTGGTTCTTTTCTATCCCCTTAAGTGAATGTAGTAAAACATAATAATTATAAAAATTGAAATATAAAGGTCATAGCCACAACCATAATCGTGACCATAATTTTGGACGTGATTAAGGACGTACTAATAATAGCAGTACTTTTAACTACCTTAAGAAAATAATGAAGGACAAAACAAGGGTGGTCAAAATAATCCTTCAAAGTTTTTTGAAAATTTATGTTACCAAGTGGTTTGAAGGGGCTTGGTCACATACCTGTCGTATGTCTAAGCATTTAGTAAAACTTTATCAAGCATTCATTAAAAAGAAGGGAAGGAATATTGAGACAAATTTTGCAATCCAAAATGATGAAATGGAAGTTAATTTCTAAAAGAAAAAGATGAATATTTTCACTGTGATGCTAACCATGCTACAATGATGATGGTTTTAAAAGCCATAATGATATAACTTACCTAAATGTGTTAAAAACAATTGTTATTACCTCAAAATTTTGTTATTATTATTTTTATGTATTAAGCATTTTTTATGAAAGAATATTTTTATATATTCTATTATGATTATATGCAATACTTATTAAGATGTGTTTTTTGTAACACCCTCACTCGACCCGATCTTCAGATTTAGGTGCGGGCGTCATCGGATTTGGGTGCGAACGTTACAACTGAATCAACTATTCCTCATACTAAGACCTCACTACGTTTAAACATTTTTTATTATCTATTTATAAAACTTAGAACTGAGTTTAAATCTCTAAACAAAGTTTACTGTCCTAACTGCAGACTCTAAGGAATCTAAATAATTACAACATAAATGCTTTATTAGCGAAGTTACTAAAGGTGACCCTTATCCTATGTGCATGATATTTCCCTTTGAAGCCCTTTGACTCATCACGATTTAGCTTGGTTCCTCATCGAGTCTCTTATCCTATATCTCCTACATTCACAGAACAACCTTTGTAAGTTTAAACGAACTTAGTGAGTTTCTATATTACACAAACATACCCCACCTTGTTAGGGTTTTACTAATTAATAATAATAAATTCAATAAACTCCTTGTTCACTGAAAACGTTTCTCCTAAGCTGTCCTGGAAAACCACCTTCTCCGTTGTTGAGTCATTCGAACCACTTTTTTGAATGCCTCGCTGTTCATACAGATTTCATCCTTTATTTACCTAATTTTTTATTTCCACTTATCCCCATCATGGGTTCCTTCTACCAACCATTTTGTCGTATTAAGGTGGCCCTCTAACTTACCCTCTTAAAGGCTCTTGGGGAGTACTCTCAATTTGTTTAGTCCGTGGTGGACTCTTTCCTTATATTAATTCCGTATGTCTTACTTACGTTCATCCGTTAGTGTGGCTAACAAGATCTCACGCAATTCTGGTGGACCTAATTATGTTTGGTCTAAATAATGGTTGGATTATTTCTTGATAATTCGCTTAAATCGCATTTCCTAAACCTTAAGCGTAACACAACCTTCTTCTATAGACCAATATGGCATACCATACTCAATCATTGGTGCTGAGTGATCATTTGGTCCCGAAAATTATTTTTCTTACTGTATTTTTACCTGACTAGCCTTTTTTCCTGACACTACCTCACTAATTCCTCCTTAAGAGGAATAGTCTTGACAGACACTTCTTTCATCCCGTGAATTTTCCTTTGTTAATGGGTTCTAACCACCCCTCCTTTCCTATATGATACACCACTAGTCTATATGGTTTCCCTGAGCGCCCTTAACGTTCCTTAATGGCGAATCCTTATCCATGATCCTTGGTTAAACCATTTCTAGTTCGCCTGAACATTAGGCACCACTGGTATGTCAACTTCCATGACTACTTATTGATTAACATCCTTATGCTCTGGTGGTTTACACGACTATTACTCTTATAGTCCTTTCTCCTTTTCATTATATTCTCATTCATTGGCGGATTCCTTCGACCTGTTGCTCGACTATTGTACATCCATACTTCTATTTTCCATCCAACCCTTTTTTCCTTGTTCGTGGGTTGTCCCATGATTACTTATTGTCCAAGCAGACCATCTTGTTCCGCCATAGCTGAGCCATGGTCTTACGTTATATGATTACACACTAGTCATCCTGACAAACTCCATTGGTTTCCCTAGTCGCACTATGGTCTTACCTCTCAATCATTGTATTTATCGTCCCATTAGACTACATCGTGTTTAATATCCTTTCGGACTACCCCGTGTTTAACATCCTGTCAGACTACCCTGTGTTTAACGTCTCATTGAGTTATCCCATGTTTAATGTCCCGTCGGACTATTTTTGATGTCATAGCGTCTTTCAGCTATGGTCTTACTCTTTCTACCGTCAATTTATTTTTTGATGCCATAACGTCTTTCAGCTATGGTCTTACACAATATCGTTTGTGTTTATGGTCCGACAGACTATCTGTGATGCCATAGTATCTTTCAACCATGGTTTTACTCATTTTTGTCATTAACTCCTCACATGATGTCATTGCATCTCTCAGCCACGATCTTACTCAATATAACCCTGTGTTTTCTGTCCCGGTAGAATGTCAAATGATGCCATAGCGTCTTTTAGCTATGGTCTTAGTCTTGTTTACTATGATGCCATGACATCTTTCAGCCACGGTCTTACTCATTTTCGTCATGATGCTATAAAGTCTTTTAGCTATGATCTTACTCATTTTAGGAGTATAGCCTCTGATCGAGTCTATGGCTTCGTCATGATATTTGCACTTTCTATTTTATTCCATTCATTCTCGTATTTTGTCATAATATACCTTGATGCTCAAACACCGTAGTGTTCCCTCTGAAAGGCTCAGAGCTTCACACATCACAGTTTGCAGTCAGTAAAACTATATAGAAACTAAAATGGTAGATACCCTTAAATTCATAAAAGCATGCATCATACTTTTACAGTTCTAGGGTTGAGTATAGAAACTCACCTGATGCCCTTTCGCGTCATCCGCTTAGCTTTCTTGAACGCCAAAGCTTCCATTCTCTTGGAAACTAAGCAAGACAACCAAATCATGAGTTAAACCCAGTGTTCTCACTTTAAGCCTAAATTTTCCATAAATATGCAGAATCCTTAAAAATGGTTTCTGAAAACTCTTAAATTTGTTTTCTAAGTCTTATGTATATTGAAGGGCTTAGAACCTTACCAGTTTACTGGTTCCCTTACTTTTCCAACTTAAATCTCTCGATCGTTGCTCCATGTAAAGCTTTTCATGACCATCACTTCCTCAAAGCAACCATAGAGGAATTTGCCTGAGGTTTTATTTCTCAACTATTTATAATCCTTCATACGTAGTTTTCAACTACATATCAATCGTTCATCCGTAATCATTTTATCTCCCACTAAGAGACTGACTGGTTCTATTCCAATTGAACTAGACTTGATTCTCAACCATGCTCTATTCTGTTTCTAACTTTTCTTGGTTTTTCAATAGAGACTGCCAACGTACAGTTTCTTTCAATTTAACCCCTAATTGTTCCAAATTTTTGAGTTAAAAGGATTCTGAGTGTAACATTTTTGTTAATGAAAACTATGGATTTCCCTGATTCTTTGGTTAAACCCAAGAATGAAGACACATGTCTTGTAGATTCTAGTACAACATATCCTATCTTTAAAGATATAAATTTTTTTCTCATTTGGTATCATATCAAGTAGTGCAAAATTAATTGAATGCTTTCAAAGAGCTATTGTAACAACCCGTTTTTAGTGAAATTGAAATAGTGGTTCGAGACCATAAATTTGAAGTCAAAAAATTCATTTTAATATTATTTTGTGATCTACAACATGATAGTATTATAGTAGAAAAATTTTGTGAAAAAATTTTACCGTTTACATGCTCAATTTGATGAAAAGGACTAAATCGAATAAAGTGCAAAAGTTGTGTTCTATTAGCTAAAGGTGTTAAATAGCTATAGAATTTTAAAGTGGAGGTCCTTATATGGTAATTAGACCATTAAATGTGATAGTGAATGTGCATGGCTTGGTAATTATGAAAATTTTAAAGTTAGGTAAGAGTAATTTAGTAATTAGCCAATTACTGATAGAAATAAAATAAAACAAAATGGCCATCATCTTCACACATGCATGAATCGATTTTTACAGCAAGAAACACCATTGGAAAATCTTGAAAATTTTGCGAAGAAAGTCCCTTGCATGTAAGTGTTATCTTTCCCCGTTTTTGTTGATTTTTATATTTTCGGGATCGTTATAGCTTAATCTAGCTAAATAGAGGACTAATTTGCAATATGGTTGAAGGTCTAAGGTTTTTCCATGAGAAAATTTTAGTTTTTCTTGAAGTTTAATGGAAGAAAATGAATCCTTTTTTGTTAATTAAACAACTTTTGTTAAGCGATTTTTAATGAAATTGTCAAATAGGGATTAAATTGAGAAATATAAAAATTATGTGTTAAATATGTGAAATTGTGAAATTTTTGGGCTGCTATAGGCTTATAAGATATTCGGCTAGGCTTAGGTGTGGTGAAATTACATTAATTTCATTTTTACGAGCCTAGGGACTAATTTGTAAAGAAGTCAAAAGTATAGGGGCAAAATAGTAATTTTGACATAACGTGAATTTTGGTTAGTTTGAATAGAATGATGCTTAGATTATTTAAATTTGATTATATATATAAAGAAAAACAACATTCGGGATTAAATCGGGGAAAGGATAAAGTCGTGGACTAAATGATCGTATTTCTATCGTATGAGTTCGAGGTAAGTTCGTGTAATTAAATTGCATATTTATATGCTTTAATTGAATTATATGTATGTGGATGGTTTAATTATTATGTATAATTATCGAGTGCATAACCGACGATGTACGAAGAATATCGAGTCCCGTTTGAACCTTAAGAATTCGTAGGATACAAATGACATGTCATTAGGAATACCGATTTGGTTGTGGTCCTACATGTGTTGCAGACACACCACAGCTCGTATGAGCTTACCAATTTCAGCTCGTGAGATTTTACCGATTCACAACTCGTATGAGCTTACCATTATTCAGCTCGGAGGAGCTTACTGTTTATTGCTCGTATGAGCATACATGTACAAGAATTGACAGATTACAGTTCAGTGCACCTCGTGTGTACTAGCCGTGTATCTAACGATATTCTAAGTGGTTCAATGGGTGTACTGTTATTACAAGATTATACAAGTTCAATATGAACTAGTACATGTATTTACATAGAGATGGTTGATATATATGATATACGGATGTACGGTAGAGATGTTACATGTATATGGAATTGGAATAATTGTTGAATTCATACATGATTCTCGGTTTTTATGTGTATACATGGCTAACTTGGTGAATGGATATGTGATAGGCTTTGGCCAAGTTGAATTGAGTTATGCTTTGAGTTACTTACCTAAATTTGTGGTTATATGGTAAGTTTAATTCCATGTTTTATGAACTTACTAAGCTTAATTGCTTACTCAGTTTATTTTTCCGTGTTCTATAGTGTCTCGAAAGCTCGTTCGGATTGGAAGTCGTCAAGGATCGCATCACACTATCAAACAATATTTTGGTACTTTTGACATATATATATTTGGGTTAAATGGCATGTATAGGTCTTTTGGCTATTGGAAGCCCATATGTTTTGTTGTATTGTAGCCATTTAATTTGACATGAATTTGGTTATGTATATAGGTAAATAGCCTTATAGTATTTGATGTATGGAAATTATGTGAATGTCTTTATTTTGAATTGGTATTTTAAGTATCAAATGGTTGAGATTTATAAGTGCCATACATGCTAAGTTTTAGGCACAAAGATTTCATATATGTGTTTGACCAATTAGGTAAATTTGGATACATAGTTTGCATGATTATGAGTGGCCAATTGAGGTGTCTACATGGATCATGATGATATGTGATATCATTACATGTTATAAACTTGACATTAGTTGGTTTTGAATTCCTATTTATACCATGGTTGTATGCATATTGATGTGTGTAGGTTGGTACCAATTTGAGTGAGAAATATGGCTTGGAAAATGACCTTTTTTTCCACACGGGCGTGTGTCTCAGCCGTATGTGACACACGGCTAGGTGACACAGCCGTGTGTCCCCTGTAACTTCCTTAGAAATTAAGTCAGTAGCTTCACACGGCCTAGCACACCGGCGTATGCTTGGCCATGTGACACAAGTCAGTATACCCTCCAGTTTACACATGGCCTAGCACACGGCTTGGCACACGGGTGTGTGAGGCCATTTCAAAGAGTACACGGCCTAGAATATGGGTGTGTGGTCTGGCCGTGTGACCCAAGTTAGTATGCTTACTAGTTTGGACACGGGCTAGGGACATGGGCGTGTGGCCCCATTTCGAATGTCTATACGGCCTGAGACACGACTGTGTCTCTTGGCCATGTGAGACACACAGCCTGGCCACACGGGCTTGTGTCCCCTGTACCTTTGAAAATTTTTCATGTTTTCCAAAAAATTCCTTGAGTACTCGGTTTAGTCTCGAACCATTTTTAATGTTTATTTTAGGTCTCGAAGGTTCGTATTAGGGACTATATGAATGAATTTGAATGGTTATTGATTTGAAAGTGAAATTTACATGAGATGTTTGTTTAATTGAGTTATAAGTCCGGTAATGCTCTATAACCCTGTTTTGGTATCGGATATAGGTTAGGGGTGTTACATTTATTAGTATCAGAGCTACGGTTTAGTCGATTCTCAGATTAACGTAATATAAGTGAGTCTAGCTATAAATGCCATTTTATAACTTGTGATAGTGTGATGTCTCTTGATAGTTTAAATCATGTTTTAATATAGTAATGGATTCCAATCAAGCAGACTCTGAAGATGTTGAAAGTAACGCGCCAGACTCCGTTGGCTAAGCGACTTCTTCAGGATCGAGACTCATATCTGAGGGTCATAGAGGAGAGGCTAAGGAAGTCTTCTTCTATATGATGAACAAGTGGTTCACTGAGTTTGTCCAAACTAACCCGGCTGCTCAGTAACCTCCACCCCCGCTTTTCTCCAACCGGTCCCCATAGCTCTTCAAGTTTTGGAACTTGTACGCATGAGCAACCCACCCGTTGATAAAATCCACAAATATGGGGCCGAAGTGTTTAGGGCTACTGTTGATGACGATCTGGAGAGAGCTAAGTTTTGGCTAGAGAATACGATTAGGGTTTTTGATTAACTATCTTGTACGCCAACAGAATGTGTTAAATGCGCTGTATCTCTTTTGAAAGATTCGGCATATCAGTGGTGGAACACGTTAATTTCTGTAGTACCGAGAGAACGGATCACATGAAAATTCTTTTAGATAGAGTTCAGAAAAAAAGATATAAGTCAACGGTTCCTTGATCAAAAGCGTAAAGAATTTCCAGAGCTGGAACAGGGTCGTATGACCATATCTGAATATGAAAGAGAGTTTGTTAAACTGAACAAGTATGCCCGTGAGTGCATTCCAACCTAGGTGGTTATGTGTAAAAGGTTTGAAGATGGGTTGAATGAAGAAATTAAGCTTTTAGTTGGAATACTTGAACTAAAAAAATTTGTTGTATTAGTTAACAGAGCATAAAAAGCCGAGGAACTTATTAAAAAAAAATAGAAATGCCGAATTTGAAGCGAGAGATTTGAGAAAGAGATTTATGTCAGTCAGCATCTCAAAAATCTAAAGAACATCACTATCATCCTACTGTTTCTGCGAGGCATTCTAATAGAGATAGAGATGTGAGATAGTCCAGTCCTAAACCCCAGGCTACATCTGTAGTGAGTGTGGGTAGTGTTAGAAATGCTAGACCCGAGTGCAAACACTGTAACATGCCATATTATGGCGAGTGTCGAGTGAAAATCGGAGCATGTTTCAGATGTGGTTCCTTCGACCCCTACCTTAGAGATTGTCCTGAAAAGTCTGAGAAAGAAAAAGCTCAAACCTCGAGGATGAGCAATACAACTGCTAGAGAGAGACCACCCCGAAATACTGGAAATATTAGTGGTAGTTGAGGTGCAACGAGAGATTCTGCAGTGAGATCCGAGGCACGGGCGCCAGCCAGAGCTTATGCTATTCGCGCTCGCGAAGATGCGTTGGCACCAGCTATTATCACTGGTACTTTTTCTCTTTATAACACTGATGCAACTACTTTTATTGATCCCGAATCAACCCATTCTTATGTATGTACGAATTTAGTGTCTAGTAAGAGTTTACCAGTTGAGTCCACTAAATTCGTGGTTAAAGTTTCAAACCCTTTAGGTCAGTATATCCTAGTTAATAAAGTCTGCAAGAATTATCCTTTGATGACTCGGGGTTACAATTTTCTGGCTGATTTGATACTTTTACTGTTTGATGAATTCAATGTGATTTTGGGCATGGATTGGCTGACTCTACATGATGCTGTTGTAAACTATAGACGAAAGCGTATTGTCAGAACGGTAAGACTCTTCATATTAAATCCGATGATTCGAGTGGGTTGCCTATTGTGATATCGGCTATGTTAGCACAGAAGTATGTGAGAAAAGGTTGCGATGCTTACCTTGCATATGTACTAGATACAAAGGTGTCTGAATTGAAGATTGAATCAGTGCTAGTGGTTTGTGAATATTCAGATGTGTTTCCAGAAGAGTTACCCGAGTTGCCACTGATCAGAGAGGTTGAGTTTGCTATTGATTTAGTACCGAAAATGTCACCGATATCAATAGCTCCGTACAGAATGGCTCCTACAGAGTTGAAAGAGGTCAAAGCTCAGTTGCAAGAGTTAACAGATAGAGGTTTTGCACGATCGATTTTCTTGCCCTGGGGTGCACCAGTTTTGTTTGTAAATAAGAATATGGTTCAATGAGATTGTGTATTGACTATCGTCAGCTCAACAAAGTTACGATCAAGAATAAGTACCCATTGCCACGAATCGATGATTTATTTGATCAGTTGAAAGGTGCAACGGTATTTTCAAATATTGATTTACGATATAGTTATTACCGGTTGTAGGTCAAAGATTTGGATGTGCCGAAAACTGCATTCAGAACCAGGTACAGACATTATGAATTTCTTGTTATGCCGTTTGGGTTAACTAACACTCTTGCATTCTTTATGGATTTGATGAATAGAATTTTTAGATCGTATTTAGACAGATTCATAGTTGTATTCATTGATGATATTTTGATTTATTCCCAAGATGAGTCTGAACACGCCAAGCATTTGAGAATTGTATTACAAACTTTGAGAGATAAACAATTATTTGCTAAATTTAGCAAGTGCGAGTTTTGGCTCTGTGAAGTTGGTTTTTTAGGACACATTGTTTCGGCGGAAGGCATCAGAGTTGATCCGAGCAAGATTTCAGTAGTTGTTGATTGGAAACCACCAAGAAGCATATCCGAGGTCAGAAGCTTTTTGGGATTAGCAGGCTATTATCAAAAATTTGTAAAAGGGTTCTCAATTATTGCTACACCGATGACTTGGTTATTACAAAAGGACATGAAGTTTGAATGGTTAGATAAATGCCAACAGAGTTTTAATCTGTTAAAAGTACTGTTAATTGAAGCACCAGTTTTGGTTCAGCCTGAGTCGGATAAAGAATTTGTGATTTTCAATTATGCATCATTGAATGGCTTGGGTTGCATTTTAATGCAAGAAGGCAAAGTGATAGCGTATGCTTCGAGACAATTAAAGACGTATGAGAAGAATTATCCGAGACATGACTTGGAGTTGGCTTCGATCATGTTTATAGTAAAAATCGAGACACCATTTGTTCGGTGGGAAATGCCACATATTTACTGATCAAAGGAGTTTGAAGTATCTGATGTCACAAAAAGATCTAAAGTTGAGACAACGAAGGTGGCCCAAACTGTTGAAAGATTATGAATTAATTATTGATTATCATCCAGGTAAAGCTAATGTAGTCGCAGATGCTTTGAGTAGAAAATCCTTGTTTTCCTTGAGAGCGATGAATACGCGATTAACTTTGTCAGATGATGGATCGATATTAGCTGAGTTAAAAGTTAAACCGATATTTCTTCAGCAAATCTGTGAGGCTTAGAAATGTGATAATAAATTGCAAGCTAAAAGAGTACAGTGTGAGTCGACTACAGATTCAGAGTTTCAGATTAGATCCGATGATTGTTTGTTGTTCCGAGGCAGAGTTTGTGTGCCGAAAAATATAGAACTTATACAGAAAATTCTACACAAAGCTCATAGTGGCAACTTATTTGTTCATCCTGGGAGTAACAAAATGTACAGTGATTTGAAACAGATGTACTGGTGGTCGGGTATGAAACGCGACATTTTTTACTTTGTGTCCAGATGTTTGATTGGTCAACAAGTAAAAGCCGAACATCAAGTGCCTTTAGGACTATTACAGCCAGTGATGATACCAGAGTGGAAATAGGATAGAGTTACGATAGATTTCGTATCGAGATTACCTCTATCTCTGAAAAAGAAAGATGATATCTGGGTCATTGTTGATCGTTTGACAAAGTCTGCATATTTTATTCCGGTGCATACAAACTTCTCACTTGATAGGTTGGCTGAGTTATATATTTTCGAGATCGTCAGATTACACGGAGTGCCAGTCTCTATTATTTCGGATAGGGATCCGCGATTTACATCACGATTTTGGAAGAAGTTACAAGAAGCTTTGGGTACGCAGTTGCATTTTAGCACTGCATTTCATCCTCAAACCGATGGTCAGACTGAGAGAGTGATTCAAATTCTCAAATATATGCTTTGATGTTGTGTTTTAGAGTTCGAAGGTAATTGGGAAAAATATTTACCATTGGTTGAATTAGCATATAATAATAGTTTTCAATCGAGCATAAAGATGACACCATATGAAGCTTTATATGGTCGTAAATGTCGACCTCCGTTATACTGGACCGAGCTTAGTGAGAAAAAGATACACGGGGTTGATTTGATCCGAGAGACCGAAGAGAAAGTGAAAGTGATTCGTGATAGTTTGAAAGCAGCTTTACATCGACAGAAATCATATGCGGATTTGAAACGTAAAGATATTGAATTTCAGATTGGCGACAGAGTGTTATTGAAAGTATCGCCTTGGAAAAGAATTCGCCTTGCAAAGGAAAATTAAGTCCACGATTTATCGGACCATACGAGATTATTGAGAGAATAGTGCCAGTGGCATATCGACTTGATTTACCGTCAGAACTTGAGAAGATTCATAATGTATTCCATGTACCTATGTTACGACAGTACCGATCGGACCCTTCACATATAATTTCTCCAATAGAGGTTGAGATTCAGCTCGACATGTCGTATAACGAAGAACCGATCAAAATTTTGGCACAAGAAATCAAAGAATTAAGAAACAAAAGTATAGCCTTAGTAAAGGTTCTTTGGAAATGTCACGGGGTTGAGGAGGCTACTTGGGAACCCAAGGAAGCTATGACAAAAAAAATACCCTAACCTATTTTTGGTAAGATTTTCGGGGATGAAAATTCCTAAGGGAGAGAGAGTTGAAATAGCCCGTTTTTAGTGAAATTAGAACAGTGGTTTCAAGACAACAAATATAAAGTCAAAAAATTTATTTTAATATTATTTTATGATCTACAATATGATAGTATTATAGTATAAAAATTTCGTTAAGAGATTTTACTGTTTACATGCTCAATTTGATGAAAAGGACTAAATCGCGTAAAGTGTGAAAGTTGTGTTCTATTAGCTAAAGGTGTTAAATAGCTATAGAATTTTAAAGTGGAGGTCCTTATATGGTAATTAGACCATTAAAGGTGATATTGGATGTGCATGGCTTGGTAATTATGAAAATTTTAAAGTTAGGTAAGGGTAATTTAGTAATTAGCCAATTAATGATAGAAATAAAATAAAACAAAATGACCATCATCTTCACACATGCATGAACCGATTTTTACAGCAAGAAACACCATTGGAAAATCTTGAAAATTTTACGAAGAAAGTTCTTGCATGTAAGTGTTATCTTTCCCTGTTTTTGTCGATTTTTATATTTTCGGGATCGTTGTAGCTTAATCTAGCTAAATAAAGGACTAATTTGCAATATGGTTGAAGGTCTAGGGTTTTTCCATGAGAAAATTTTAGTTGTTCTTGAATTTTAATGGAAGAAAATGAATACTTGTTAATTAAACAACTTTTGTTACGTGATTTTTAATGAAATTATCAACTAGGGATTAAATTGAGAAATATGAAAATATGTGTTAAATATGTGAAATTGTGAAATGTATGAGCTGTTATAGGCTTATAAGATATTCGACTAGGCTTGGGTGTGGTGCAATTACATTAATTTTATTTTTACGAGCCTAGGGATTAAATTGTAAATAGGTCAAAAGTATAGGGGCAAAATAGTAATTTTGCCATAACATGAATTTTGGTTAATTTGAATAGAATGATGCTTAGATTAGTTAAATTTTATTATATAGATCAAGAAAAGCAACATTTAGAATTAAATCGGGGAAAGGATAAAGTCATAGACTAAACGATCGTATTTCTTTGGTATGAGTTCGAGGTAAGTTCAAGTAATTAAATTGCATATTTATATGCTTTAATTGAATTATATGTATATGGATGGTTTAATTATTATGTATAATTATCGAGCGCATAACCGATAATGTACGAAGAATACTGAGTCCTGTTTGAACCTTAGGAATTCGTAGGATACGAATGACATGTCATTAGGGTTACCGATTTGGTTGTGGTCCTGCATGTGTTGCGGACACACCATAGCTCATATGAGCTTACCGATTCCAGCTCGTGAGAGTTTACTGGTTCACAACTCGTATGAGCTTACTGTTATTCAGCATGGAAGAGCTTACAGTTTATCACTCATATGAGCATACATGTACAAGAATTGACGGATTATAGTTTAGTACACCTTGTGTGTACTACCCGCGTATGGAATGATATTCTAAGTGGTTCAATGGGGCATAGTGTTATTACGAGATTATACGAGTTCAATACGAACTAGTAGATGTATTTACATGGAGTTGGATGATATATATGCTATACGGATATACGGTAGAGATGTTACATGTACATGGAATTGGAATAATTATAGAATTCATACAAGATTCTCGGTTTTTTTGTGTATACATGGCTAACTTAGTGAATGGATATGTGATAGGCTTTGGCCAAGTTGAATTGAGTTATGCTTTGAGTTACTTACCTAAATTTGTGGTTATATGGTAAGTTTAATTCCATGTTTTACAAACTACTACGCTTAATTGCTTACTCCATTTATTTTTCCGTGTTCTATAGTGTCTCAGAAGCTCGTTCGGATTGGAAGTTGCCAAGGATCACATCACACTATCAAACAATATTTTGGTAGTTTTGACATATATTTGAGTTAAATAGCATTTATAGGTCTTTTGGCTATTGGAAGCCCATATGCTTTGTTGTGTTGTAGCCATTTAATTTGGCATGAATTTGGTTATGTATATAGGTAAATAGCCTTATAGTATATGATGTATGGAAGTTATGTGAATGTCTTTATTTTGAATTGGTATTTTGGGTATCAAATGGTTGAGATTTATAAGTCTCATACATGCTAAGTTTTAGGCACAAAGATTTCATATATGTGTTTGACCAATTAGGTAAATTTGGATACATAGTTTGCATGATTATGAGTGGCCAATTGAGGTGTCTATATGTATCATGATGATATGTGTTATTATTACATGTTATAAACTTGGCATTTGCTTTTTTTGAATGCCTATTTATGCCATGGTTGTATGCATATTGATGTGTGTAGGTTGGTACCAATTTTGGTGAGAAATATGGCTTAGAAAATGACCTATTTTTTTCCACACGAGCATGTGTCTCAGCCGTATGTGACACACAGCCAGGTGACACGGTCGTGTGTCCCCTATAACTTCCTTAGAAATTAAGTTAGTAGCTTCACACGGCCTAGCACACGAGCGTGTGGCACAAGTCAATATACCCTCTAGTTTACACACGGGCATGTGAGGCCATTTCAAAAGTTACACGGCCTGAGACACGGGCGTGTAGTCTAGCCGTGTGACCCATGTCAGTATGCTCACTAGTTTGGACACGGGCTAGGACACGGGCAATGACACGGCGTGTGGCCCCATTTCTAATGTCCACACGGCCTGAGACACAGCCGTGTCTCATCTCATACGGCCTAGCCCACGGGCATGTGTCCCTTGTACCTTTGAAAATTTTCTATGTTTTCCAAAAAATTCCTTGGGTACTCGGTTTAGTCCCGAACCATTTTTAATGTTTATTTTGGGCCTTGAAGGCTCATATTAGGGACTATATGAATGAATTTGAATGGTTATTGATTTGAATGTGAATGGTACATGAGATGTTTTTTTAATTGAGTTATAAGTTCGGTAATGCTCCATTACCCTATTCCGGCATCAGATACGTGTTAGGGGTGTTACAGCTATGATATTATTATTCCAAGGGTAAAATTTACTTTAGATGATGCATTGTTTTCATCTATGTTTCAAAGATATTTATTAAGCTTCATAGATATTCACTTAAATGAATATCATATCGATACTACAAATGAGAAAAAAAAAGTACATTGAATTTCTACTAATATAACAATCTATCAAAAAAGAAATGTGTTTTGAAAAAAATTACTTCCCTTGCCTTTTGACTTGTACTATACAATTATTAGTACAATTGAAACAAATGTTAAAGTAAACCAAAAGTTGCTAATATAAATAAATTTACTACTTGACATGATTGGTTAGATCATTTTGGATAATTTATAAAGTGAAAAGTAATTGAAAATTCATATTGTTGTTTATGGAAATTGATTATTAGAAACTCTCAAACAAAATTTGAGACTATATGTCTTGCATTTTTAAAATGAATATGGGCCCATTTATCTACAATGTGGGTGATTTTGATATTATATAATTTTTGTAGATACATCTACAAGATAATCACGTGTGTTATCAACTTGCAACCTTTCATATGCGAGATTGCTTGTTCAAATAATTATATTTTTAGATTGTGCAACTGAGACAATTCATCTTGGTAGTGCTGATGAGTTTATATTCTAAGCTTTTGATGATTGTTTTATAAAAGTTTGAACAACTTTTGCAAATCCTGTTATTTATAGGCACAATTGTTTAGAGAAATTATTGATTGAACGCATCCAGTTAATATCTAAAAAATGACTTATGAGAACAAAGCTTCCTGTTTCAATATGAGATTATGTTGATTTACATGCTACAACACTTGCATGCTTGAAGCCAATAAGTTATAATAAATGTTCCCCATTATAATTGAATTTTAGTTAAAAGCCAAATATTTTCCATCTTAGAATTTTTGGATGTGTGGTATATGTTTCAATTGCTCCATCACAATGCAAAAGGATGGATCCTCAAAGGAGGTTGGGAATATACATTGGTATGAGTACCATTATATTATTAAATATTTTTAAGCTATTAATTAGAGATTTAGTTACGGAACGATTTGTCAATTATTTTGAGATAGTTTTCCCTACATTAGAAGAAAGAAAAAAAAACTAGATAAATAAATTACTTGAATGAATAATGAATTATCATTATCTAGATCCTCAAACAAAATTATATGAACAAAAATTTAGAAGATAATTTATTTTAATCCAAATCAATTGTTAGATGTATTTATAGACCTAATGAAAGTAACCAAGTCTATATCCCCCTAAACCTAGCCTAGACGTTATGGCCGAATCTCGAAGATCACATTGGCCATGTTGTTGGCGCAGAAAATAATTTAACTATTTTCTCTTAATAGTCGTCATTATTTTAAAACATCATTTTGATTTGTTTTAAGAAAAGCCAGGTATTGTCGAAATTGTTTATTTTTTAGAAAAATTCAAGTATTGATGGTTTATAGAAAACATCATAGTCCAAGTAAATGTTGCAGCGGAAAATAACATACTCATTTGTCATTTTGAAAACGTATTTTTGATATAACACCCCTAAACCATATCTGTCGCCAGAATAGGGCTACGGAGCATTACCAAAAAAATTTAACTTAAAACATTCAATTTCAACCATTTTATAAATCTTGGCATAATTCAGTCAAACTCATGCATAATGTCCTTTATTCGAGCCATCGAGACCCTAAACACACTTTAGAAACGATTCAAGAATAAATCAAAAACATTTAGAACTTCATGGAAAAAGATAGAGTTTTTCACACTACAGGGATCACACGGCCGTGTGGCTAGGCTAAGTGACTCACACGGCTGAGACACATGCCCGTGTAACTCTCTAACTTGGGTCACACGGCCAAGCCACACGCCCGTGTGTTAGGCTGTGTAACTCTCGAAATGGCTTCACACACCCGTATGCCAGGCCATGTGCTAGGCCATGTAACTGTCTGACTTGTAACCCTTTGAAACCTACAGGGGACACAAGGTCATGTGGCATGGCTGTGAGTCACACATAGTTGAGCGACACGCCCGTGTGGTCAAGAAATAGGTCATTTTCAAGCCATTTCTTTCACTCAAACCATGCTTACACATACAAGCCATTTGTACATAATTTCAAGCTACAAAATATACCTAAAACATGCATAATAAAGCTAGTTCAATATGGTATCTATTCATATGACCAATATGCCAAAAAGCACCTCAATCACATAGCATCAAATCATCCTAAACTTAAACATAATTTAGCCATTCATCAGCCAAACATTTGTAACCTAATTTCATACCAAAACTTACCTCAATGGCCACATACCAAAATCACATTCAAAGATACCAAAAGAGCCATTCAAAACATAACTTTACTTAACCATTTCAACACCAACCATCATAGCATAATTCACCTATACACCACATTTACAAGCCAAATATAATGAACATTTACAAGCCAAATATAATGAACATTTCATCAAACATAATTCACCTATACATGTCATTATAACCATGACTCAAAACACCAAAATCTACCAATAAAGTTGTTGGATAGTGTAATAGGTCTCCGACAAGCTTCCAAACTGGTCGAGCTTCCGATAATCTATAAAACATAGAAAAAAAACACAACGTAAGCATATAATGCGTAGTAAGTTCGTAAATCATGAACGATGCTTATCATTTCAATGCATAAGCTTAAAAACAAACATGAATCAATCCAACATAGCTTGACACAAGCCTAAGCATCATCAACAACTCAAATTAGTAATTAAACTCATAACTTAATAATACCATCACATGGTAAGGAAATTTTCATGAACATAATACATATGAACTCATACTTTTTATATCATGGCTATACAAAATTGATCATCAATACTTCATACATTTCCATAACTTTCATAGTAAAATCAATCGAAACCCTTACCAGTTCATCCCTTTTCATGCCCGTTGAACCACTTAGAATAATATCAGATACACGGGAAAGTTCACACAAAATGTACTAAAAATGGTTGAAACCATTCCCTTTCCCTTTCCTTTTCCTTTTCATAGATGCTTACACGAGCCATAAATGGGCCTGGTCAAATAAGCTAACGGTCAGAACATAGCTACTCGATGACACTCACAAGCTGACGAGTATCCGCAACAAATGCCAAAACTCGATGATCATTAGGACGTTTAGGACTAGCATTTGAAACATGGTAACCCTAATGACATGTCATTTGTATCCTCTATATTCCTAAGGTTCAAATTGGGCTCGATAATCATCGAAACGTCATTATATTTTCCGTCATGACATGATATGAAAATAATATAATTGCATTTAATTGAATACATTAAAATGCTATTTAAATGTATGAACTTACCTCGATCACAAAATGATGAATTAGGATAGACTAATCCGACACTTTATCTTTCCCTCGATCTAAATTCGTATGATGCTTAACTTGATATGCAAGGATAAGACATAGCCGAACCTTCAAGCTTTTTTAATGGAGTTCTTAGGTCTATTTTCAGTGGAAGAATAACAAAACAAGATGATAGCTTTTGTTAGTCTTTGTTTTACTTAAATTAATTATTAAATTACATTTTTAACCTTTGTTTAATAATTAAAAATTCACTCATTTAATGTCCATCTTTGTCCACTATATAAAGTTTTGGTCTAATTAAAAAATGAATCCCTCAACCAATTAATAGCATAGCCATTAGACCCCTTTAGCTTATAGAACTCTAATTTTGCACCTTTTTTTTATTTAGTCCTTTTTATCGAATTAAGATGCAAACGATAAAATTTCTTAATAAAATTTTTATGCGATACTACTAACATGCTGTAGACATTAAAATAATAATAAAATAAATATTCTCACATCAAATTTGTGGTCCTGAAACTACTATTTCGATTTCACTGAAAACGGACTGTTACATTTGTTGTAACGCCTTGAATAATTTATTTTTGTTTCTATAAATCCTAACATAAATGTGTATCTGTTTCAGTGGTTAAGTGTTCTGGGTGTCTCTTAGAGGTCTTTGGTTCAAGTATTAATCTCTAGAAATTTCTGTTATTTTTGACCCAAGCCTTAACCCTGTTGGGTGGGCTTATATAAAATTTCTATTAATTCATATCAGAATGAGCCTATTGGTTCAAGTAGTAAGGAGTTAGATTGCTGGAGGTCTTGTGTTCAAATCCTTAAGTGAGCGAGGGTGATAATTTTTGCTTCGGGTGTCTGATAGAGGTTTGGAGGAACCAAAATTCTGAAGGAGTTGAGAGTTAGTGGGTTAGTTGGATTTAGTGATTAGAGGGAGATTAAGATAGATATTATTGGATTTTATTTTAATTTAATTTATTTTTTTCAAAATTTTTTCTCTCTCTTTCAAAAAGAAACTGACGTTAGTTTGTTCTTCCCTTTCTTTACACTTTTATTTTTTTCCCTTTTTTTTTGCTACCTTCTCCTTTTTCATTCAAACTGTATTCAATCTTTGCATTTTGGTCCGGTGTTTCCTACTCTGGTTGTGATTGGTGAGTGCTTTTCAAGTTTTGTACGATTGTAGGTCATTTTCAGTTGTGTTATTGATGTGCATTCTGGTGTTAGGTGCTAATCAAAGGGAACAGAATTCTTCGCCTATCGCGTAGAGTGTTAGGGCTGTCGTAACTGTTCTGGTTAGTGATTAAACTTTTTGTTGTGTATTACGTTCAAGTATGTCGATTAGGGTTTTGGTATTCGGTGTTTTAGTACTTAGTATTGATCGTTGGAATTCTATTTTTATGTGCTGGTGGTCTCGATACTGGTTTCACATCAAACCGTACCAGGTGTATACTCCTAACACGAAAAATTGAGTTTTGGCGAAAGCCAAAAATAGAGTTTGTCAAAGCCACACGGGCGTGTAGCCAGCCGTAGGAGAGACATGGCCGTGTGACAGACGAAGGTATGGTCGTGCGCAAGATACGGTCGTGTGATGGTGTGAGTGCGGCCGTATGGGCCGCACAAGCTAGGCTAAGTTGGGCGTGTGGGCCGCACAAGCGTGTAGGCCCATACGGGAAAGCCATACGGACATGTGGGCCCATAATTCTAAACTCTCCCTAAGTTCGTACTGGTCATTTCGATCGATTGTGGGCCTACCGTAGGATCTGTAAGGGCTAACCAAACCCTAAATCATTGATTTGATATTCTGATAGTCTGCTCTGTGTAGGATAGTGATATGTATGTCTGACTGTTCTGTTTGAGTATATATGTTATCTGTATATGAGCATGTTAAGCATGATATTGCTATATATGTATTCTGTATCTATGGTTGGGGCGGGAATTATATTTATGGAGGAAGTGATCTGTTTGGTGACTCTTCACCTATATTCTAGAAGCTTGTCTGCATATTATCTGTTATGTGTCGCATCGACGCATAAAATTTTATAATCTAGATAAAACTAAAAATACAATGAGCGCTCGTGGAACTCGCAGTCATGGTATTCGTGGGCGCGGTGGACACTGTAGAGGGCTCGAGCTGACTCTTCTTCTCTAGGTAGTATGCCAAATTTGGATACGAGTGAGACACCGATTTCACCTGCTACTGAGATTGGTTCTCAAAGCCGCTCGGCTGGGGATGACGCACTGTCTCAAGCCATGTTGAGAGTTTTGGAGAGGGTCGCTGGACCCCATTCTGAATCTGGGGCCGTAAGTTGGTAACTGAACGAATCTGGTCCAATAGAGCTGAGTTGTTTCAGGGTGTCACTGGAGTCACCCCTACTGTGGCTGAGTATTAGTTAGAGGACACCGAGTGGATTACGAATGACATCGACTGCACTCTTGAGTAGAAATTGAAGGGTACAGTTTCTTTGCTTCGCGATGAGGCATATCAGTGGTGGTTGTCGGTTGAGGAGGGTACTCAACTGAATCGTCTAAACTGGGACTACTTTAAGACTGCTTTCGAAGGAAAATATGTAGGCGCGAGTTATGTTCATGCTCGTAGGCATGAGTTCATGAATCGCACGCAAGGTGATAAGTCTGTGGTCGAGTATTAGGCTGAGTTTCTAAGATTGAACCGCTACGCTGGAGGCATGGCTGCATCCGAGTATGGGAAATGTGTCCATTTTGAGGATGGTTTGAGAGATAGCCTGGGATTCTGATTGCTCCGTAGAGGGAGCGTGAGTTTGCTATTTTGGTGGATAAGGCGAAGATTGCCGACGAGGTTAAGGGCGTGGAGCGCCAGAATAGAAACCAAGAGAGAGGTAAGAATAAGAGGGATTCGGAGCCCTTTAGTTCTGTTTAGTGGCCTAAGAAATGGGCCAGACCTGATGCACTTGTTAGAGTGGGGGTTTCTGTTGCTCGTACTGGGATTCAGCCTTATGGTGACTGTGGTAGGTGCCATTCAGGCGAGTGTTGGAGGATATTAGGGGCTTGTTTGTGGTGTGGGTCTTTGGAGCATCGTATTAGAGAGTGTCCACATCGTGCTGATCAGATGCAAGCTTTAGGACCAAGTTTTATTCAGCCTCAGAGGCAATACAGCAGCCACCTAGGGGCTGTGGATCAGTTAGAGGTGGTAATGGTATGGGCCAAGGACAGAGAGCACCGTGCAGAGGTGCTGAACAGACTGAGGTGAGGCAGCCTGCGTTATTTTATGCTGCACGACGCCAAGAGAATAGAGACACCCCTGATGTGATCACGGGTACGTTTTTTATTTTTGATGCTCTATTTACTGCTTTGATAGACATAGGTTCCACACACTCCAATATAGCTAATTCTATTTCTGATAACTTGAGGATTTTTGTTGAGTGTACTTCTGGTGAGATTACTGTACTGAATCTGTTGGGACAGTGTGTTTGGGTAAATAGACTTTATAAGAATGTTCCGTTGGAAGTAAAAGGGACAAAAAGAAACTGACGTCAGTTTGTTCTTCCCTTTCTTTGCATTTTCGTTTTTCCTTCTTCTGCTACCTTCTCCTTTTCCGTTCAAATCGTCGTCAATCTCTGCGTTTTGGTTCGGTGTTTCCTGCTCGAATTGTGATTCAGTTGTGTTATTGATGTGTATTCTGGTGTTAGGTGCTAATCAAGGGAACTGAAATTCTTTGTCCATCGCGTAGAGTGTTAGGGCTATCGCAGCTGTTCTGGTCAGTAATTGAACTTTTCGTTGTGATTTATGTTCAAGTATGTCGATTGGAGTTTTCGTAATCGGTGTTTTAGTACTTAGTATTGATCATTGGAATTCTGTTTTTATGTGCTGTTGGTCTCGAGAGTGGTTTCACATCAAATCGTACCAGGTATACACTCCTAACACGAAAAATCGAGTTTCGGCGAAAGCCAAAAATAGAGTTTGTCGACGCCACACGGGCGTGTGGCCAGCCGTGGAAGAGACATGGCCATATGATTGACGAAGGTGTGGTCATGCACAAGACACAGTTGTGTGATGGTGTGTGTATGGCCATGTGGGCCACACGAGCTAGGCTAAGTTGGGCGTGTGGACACCATGGGCGTGTGGGTTTTGGGCCAGGCCGTGTGGGCCATACGGGCAAGCCATATGGGCATGTGGACCTATAATTATGAAACTCTCCCTAGGGTCGCACGGGTTGTTTCAATTGAATATAGGCCTACCTTAGGGTCGGTAAGGGCTAACCAAACCCTAAATCATGTGATCTGATATTCTGATAGTCCTCTCTGAGTAGGACACTGATATGTATGTCTGACTGTTCTGTTTGAGTATATATGTTATCTGTACACGAGCATGTTAAGCATGATATTGCTGTATCTGTATTCTTTATCTATGATTTTGGTGGGAATTGTATTTATGGAGGAAGTGATCTATTTGGCGACTCTTCGCCTATATTCTGGTAGGTTTTCTACATAGTATCTATTATGTGTTGCATCGACACAATATGGTGTGTAGGGATGGGTGGGTGTTCTTAACCCCACATGGTGTGATGGTATGGATAGAGATGGTGTGTAGAGGATGGGGGTAGGATTCTGTTATCTGTTCTGTACATCTGATTCTGATATCTATTTCTATTATGGACTTTGGTCCGGATAAGCGTCTGACTGGAAAATGAATCTCTGTATATGTTGCATGTCTATCTCTGATAGGTTACACACTGAGTTTACATAAACTCACATCTGTTTGTCTTTTTAGTTCAGGTAATCCATAGACATAGGCGGGTCAGTGCGACGGAGGCTCAGCGGTGACCACTTGACGGAAAATTGTTTTCAATTTTATTATTAATGGTTTTTCCTGACATTTTTGGCTTTTGCTAGAGTTTTGTAATTTTTGGACTCTCTGGACTTTTTGGACTATTTGGTTTAAATTTTTGGTTTGGTTGCGTTATGATTTCTAAAACTGCGACGACTTGACAAAACACCAATTTCACTCGAACAAATGTTAAAATTTGAAAATACGAGAATGGTTTGTTTTAAATGGTTTTACAAACTTCCACTGCTAAATGATTTGGTTAACCTTAAAGGATAACACGTGATAGTTTCAATAGTAATTATATAAATGAATACGTTTTAAACTTGGTCATTTTATCAAAATATCATCGGTTTCAAAACCCTTCTTCGTAACACTCCCGGATTCGGCCATAACGTCTAGGCCGGGTTCGAGGTGTTACATTTGACATATCTTGTAAAATCTTAGGTTAATGAGTAGGTAGTGTTGAGTTTCAAAAACGAAGTATTGAGTTTGAAAATACAATCGTTGAGTTGAGTTTAGCATTATTATGAAAAATCCAATTTTACTTACAAATTTCATAAATTGTCTTAGGTGATAGTTTAAAAACTCAAATCATACAAAACAACTGAAAATCCAAAATAAAGTCCAAGCCACAGTCCACAGAAATAAAAAAAAATCACAAAATATCAACTACCAAAATATAATAGTTTTTCTAAAAATTTCCGAGTGCACCTCCATAAGCTGAGCCCATCCTAACCTCGATTATTATCTGAAAAGTTAGAAACTTAAAGGGGTGGGCTTTCTAAAGCCCAATGTGGGTTACAAATCATATCAACGGAAATTAATACATAACATCACCAATTCAATAGATCATATATATAAATATACAACCACAAAATCACATTTATCAGAATGCATAATGATGATGTCAATGCAACACTCTTTTAGAAAACAGTGTAGATTTTTCAAAAAATGGTTCCTACCCATCTCCGTTACGCACCATAATGAGTTCCTCAAAACTCGTCCATCCAATAACACACCAATAATGTGGACAAGCCACTAGATATTGCAGTTGAGTTACCAGAAACAGAATATTGTGGTCGAGCCACCAGATAATGCAAATATACTACCAAATATAGAATATTGTGGTCAAGTCACCTAAAATTTTAGATTACTAAACTACTAGAATCTTCCTCCATACAATATTATCCTAACCCCATGCATGTGATATGGCATACATAACAAAATTTTAGCAAGCATGCTTTACATGCGAATCAGATCTTATTATGGCTTAACACAATGAAATGTTTAACATGAGAATCAGAATCAGAATAATGGCATGCTTAACATGCAAATCATAATCAGAATAATAGCATGCTTAACATGCAAATCATAATCAGAATAATAGCATGCTTAACATGCGAATCAGAATATCAATAATTTAATGTCATGTTTATAATACATGTATATACAATATTGCTATATACATGTATATGCTTAACATACAAACATCCCAGAGCTAAAGTTTTGAAATCACTTACTTGGAATTCTCCTTTTTATCGGATTTTATCGATTCGTATGAATACTTAACGTATTCGCCCATTTTCACTTTTCATAAATTTTATTAAACAATTATTTAATCCTTTCATATTATAGTTTTGCGAAAACAAAATGAAAAAAAAATGAAGTTTTAAGATATAAGCTTCGACCTGTAATATAAGAGCTTTCGCAAAATCCTAACATCACTTATGAGAGATATAATATTATTCTGTGGTGAATGTAATCAAATTTAGATATCTTATTAATTTGGTAGTTTATCAAAAATTTTTATATGTCTAATGGATGTTGGTACAAATTATTTGTACAACTCAATCGGTAGTGAAATTTAAATGTAAACCCCACCAGATTGTTTAATCAAATTAAAGCAATCCTTCTATAGATTAAAACAATCTAGACAGATGTAGTACAACCATCTTAGTGGTACAATCGTCTTAGTGAATATTGATTTCATGTTTTCTTTTAAAATTAGCATTTTGGTTCAAACATCAATATTTGAATATTATTTTGGTAAATTAAGATTGTAACACCCCTAACCCATCTTTGTCACCGGATTAGGGTTACGAAACATTACCATACAATCGAAAACATTTAACATCATAACATAAAATAAATGAAATTCATTGTAAATCATTCATTCATATGCAATATGTCCCTAAATCGAGCCTTCGAGGCTCAAAAAATAGCTTAGAAGCAATTCGGGACTAATTTGAAACAAAATAGAAGTTTTAAGAAAAATTTGGAAAATTTGGAAAAAAGGGGTCACACGGCCGTGTGGCATAGCCCAAGCCGTGTAACATTTGAACAAGGGACACATGACTGTGTCCCAGCCCGTGTCCTCACCTGTGCAAATCACTGAGATGCCACATACGCCCGTGTGCCAGGCCGTGTAACTCACTAACTTGAAACACTAAAAAATTCTCAAATGACACAATGTTGTGTCGCTAGGCCGTGTGTGTGACAAGGTTGTGTGACAACCCGTGTCCCAAGCCGTGTGAATCCAAAATTTACCTAAAATCAAGTCATTTCAAAAATAAAATCATACCTAACCATTCAAACCATTTGGGCACACATTGAAGGGATTCAAACACCATTGAAACACACATAAAGATGCCATTTCAAAGACCTTAATTCAACTAACCAATATGCCATTCAAAGGCACCACAATTATATCAAAATATCAACTATCAAAACATGTCAATATTGTCTAATTTCATGCATGATAACTTAGTTCAAATATTTACTAAAACATACCCCAAATAACCATTTTCATACCATTCTCAACATACCAAGAAGAACCTTATTTACAAGCACTTACAAGTGACCAAAATGACATGGTAAAACATTGCAATTCATTAAACCAAACTTAATATCAAAACTTAAACACACCAACACATACATTACACATCATGAAATACCATTACAAAGAACCTATACATGTAATTATTAACCTTGGCCAAAATACACAAAAACTACCGAATTTATCACTGGATAGTGTGATAGGTCTCCAACGAGCTTCAAGCTGATCGAGCTTTGGATAATCTATAAGACAAGGGAAAGTAACTACATAAGCAACGAGTGCTTAGTAAGCTAGTATAAATATAAACATAACTTACCATGTCATTTATACAATTCATAGATTTAAGTATAGACCATTACCAATGTCATGAGCTTAGCATAAGCCTATTCAAGCACCACCAATCTCACATGTTAGTAGGTTCATCAACATTACACATAAGATCATTTGTATCATAAGTAGATTTCACAAGATACATTACATATGCATCAACCTTTTCATAAAGTCATAAACATTTCCATTAACTTACTTACCGTACCATTCCTTTTCTTACCCATTGAACAATCTAGAATTACATCGGATACTCGAGAAAACTCACACATAGTGTGCCTTTACATATAACCGTAACCTTTCTTTTACATCAATGCTCACACGAGCTGTGAAATGGGCCTGATCACACGAGCTGTGGGTCGGAATGTAAGCTACACGATGCTGCTCACACGAGCTGTGGAGAATCTGCAACAAATGCATCACCTCAGCCATCAGTAGGACATTCAAGAACAGCACCCGAAACATGAAACCCCTAATGACATGTCATTTGTATCCTAATAATTATTAAGGTTTAACCGGGACTCGTTATTCGTCAATTCATCATAGCATAAACACATTTATACTCAATTTCATTTATATGACAACAACATAATAAACAATCAAATTTAGCTAACATTAAACGATTATAGTTCATAAGAACTTACCTCGATATCTAAGGCATAAAAGTAGAATTCGAACTAATCCGAAGCTTTAGCTTTTCCTTGATTTAAGTCCGATTGTGGTTTATCTTGATCTAAATAAATAATTCCATTTGATTAAGTACTTCTAGAATTCAATTTAATCCATAATTCATATTATGCAAAATTATAACTTTACCCTTTAACGTTTTAACTTTTCACAATATGGTCCCTAAGCTGATAACTTAAAATCTAGCCATTTTAACCTATACTCATATTAACCAAAGTCACAAGGGACCTTGGAAAAACCCATTATTATCAGCAATTCACAATAAAACCCATGAATTTACACTTTTAACAAATTAATCTCTATTTCTAAAATTCATCAAAAATCACTTAACAAAACATGTTTATTTTACAACCAATATTCATAATATATCAATTAAAATAAAAAAATTCAAAAACATCCATGGAAAGTCCCTCAACCTTTAATAATTTTGCAATTTAACCCCTGGGCTAGCTAGATTAAGCTAAAATAGACTTAAAAATATTAAAAACATTAAAAACGAGACACAAAATCATACCATGCAAGGGAAGAAGCCTTGGCTGAATTCTCCTCCTCCTTTAATGGCTAAAATTTGTTTTAGAATGAAGAATGAGGAAGATAACACTTTGTTTTAGGTTATCTTTATCATTTATTTTTTAAATTAAAAAATTAACCTTTAAAAATAATTTAAACTATCATAAAACCTATCCATCACAATCCACTATCTTAGTATATGTTTTAATTATCATCTACATTCATTTGATTAAGATTTCACATCTATTTGATCCTTTTAATTAACAGGAATCTACTTTAGCACTCTTTACAAATTAGTCCTTTTACCTAATTAACCATTTAAATTTCAAAATTTCTTAACAAAATTTCAATATGACCTTAATATAATCCCGTATACATTAAATAAAAATTAAAATAATAATTTACTCATCAGAATTGTGATCCCAAAATCACTACTTTTAACACTACTAAAAACGGGATGTTACAAAGATTATTGAATTTCAAGTTATTTCATTATTTCATATTTATGAGTTGTTTGAATTCTAAATTGAAATGTCTTTTAGCAATTACTATTTATGAATAAAAATACTAAAAAAAAGTGAATAACAATTTGTGACGATGACTGTTTATGTTAAAGCATTAGATATTATTGGAACTTTCGAAGAACTTCAAAATCCAATAAATTGTTTAAAGAATGAATTTGAAATGAAAGATCTTGAAAAATTGAACTTCTGTCTCAACCTACAGATCGAGCATTTAAATGATGAAATTTTGTTCATCAGTCAATTTATACAGAACGAGATCTTAAAGAAATTTTACATGGATAAAATACATCCATTGAGTAATCTGCTGGTTGTAAGATCTTTAGATGTAAATAAAAGACCCTTTCATCTTTATGAGAATGATGAAGAGCTTTTTGGTTTTGAAGTAACATATCTTAGTGCCATAGGGAATTAATGTATATCGCAAACAACAGACGACCTGGTGTAGCAATTGTTGTAAGCTTACTAGCAAGATTTAGATCTTCTCTAACATATAGATATTGGAATGTAATTAATATATATATTAGAGGAACCATTTGTATAGAGTCGTTTTATTTAAGTGATTCACCTCTATTAGTTAGCTATGTTGATTTTGGATATTTATCGAGTCCACATAAAGGTCGATCTCAAACACAATATTTATTTCCATGTGGTAGTCTTATCATATCATAACATTCAACAAAACAAACATTAGTTGTTGTCTCTTCAAATCATGCAGGAATAATTACAATGCCTGGGGACAACCCAAGAGTATATTTGGCTATTGACCTAACATATCTAGAAGATATGTGATTTACCTCTACTGGAAAAGATATCAACTATCTTATACAAAGATAATGCAACATGTATAACTTAATTGAAGGGCATCGCCAACTGTAATATTTGAAAGACTAGTATATAATATTGGAATCCGTCGACTCAAAACTGTAATGTGTTGCTATCATTATGAGGAATTTAAAATAATGTTGTACTCTTATCCTTTAACCAAAATTTTGTCCTACTGAGCTTTCCTGTTAAAGGTTTTTAAGGCAGCTTGTAGTGAGAAATTATGTACTCTTTTTCTTTCATTAGGTTTTTATCCCATACAGTTTTCCCTAATAAGATTTTAACAAGAGACAATTTCAATGATGAAAATCCAAGGGGGAGTACTATAAATATTTCATAAGTGGATGCCTTTTCAACTCTCATAACCCCTAACAATTATGTGGATGACCTTTCAATTCTTAAAACTCTCATGGAAATTGTGAGACCTTAAATTTTTTTTATTTATATATTTGTAACATATGATGATTAAAATCATATAAATAAATAATAAAATTCAATTCCATAGGATAATGGATCATGTTCTTGCTATAACATTTTCAACTAAATTCCTCGCAAATCAATATATTTTGTTAGTAATCTTATGCCTACATATATTTACACACTTGTAATATTATTTTGATATTTTGATCTCCATTCCAAATTTAACATCAATAATTTCTTTTAAATGTTCTATCTTATGATGTATCAAAATTTAAATTTTAAAATAATTTAATTTATATATAAATTCAAAACTAAAAAAAATAAAAGATAATCATATGACAACAATGAAATACGACAAAGATATAAAATTTTTTATTTTTCAATATTATTAATTGAAGTCTTGTAAATAAATCCAATATATAAAAAAGAATAATTTATGTTCGCCTTATTATAATTTAATATTTATGAAAACTTCACTTTAACTACATAGCAAATTATTAAAAGATTTTAGGCATAGTTAATAGTTATATAAAAAAAATCTTGGCCTAACTCTTTAGAATTTTCACATCTTATGATGAAATTAGAGATGAATACTCTAATATATTGAGGAAAAACTCACTCAAAATCACTATTTCTCGTAAATATGTACAAGTATATATACATGAAGCATTGAATCATGTAAGGAAAGAATACCTCTAACTAGAATTTCTAAAAATCAACTATAATACTTGAAGATTAGTTATTCAATGCTTTCAAATAAGTCAAAGATTCTTAACACCCCTTGCAAGTTGGTGCATAGATGTCTCCCATACCCAACTTGCAAAGAAGATTATGATAAGTCTTACAACTAAGCCCTTTAGTAAAAACACCAGCCAACTGTTTTGCGAATGCTAGATGAGATAGAATTAAGATACCACTGGCTACTTTTTCCTTGATAGAATGATGATATATTTTGTTGTGCTTGGTCCTATCGTGTTGCACTGGATTTTGAGCTATGCTGATGGCGGCCTTGTTGTCACAGTACAAGGACAATCCATTTTTGTTCAACAAATTTAGCTATTCCAATACCTTTTGCAACAATAAAAGCTCACAAACACCTTGAGCCACAGCCCTATATTTAGCCTGTGCACTTGATCGAGCAACAACACTTTGTTTCTTGCTCCTCAAAGTGACTAAGTTTCCTCCCACAAGGGAACAATAACCCATTGTAGACCTTCTGCCATCAAGAGAGCCAACCCAATTTGCATCTATAAATACTTCTATCTTGAGATGACCATTTTTTGGAGAAGAGAATATCTTTGCCCGATATAAACTTCAAATAGCACAAAATTCACAATACTGCTTGCACATGGGCTTCATGAGGGTCATGCATAAATTGGCTTACCAAACTAACTGCATAGGCTATATCAGGTCGAGTATGAGCGAGATAAATCAATCATCCGACGAGTCTTTGATATCTCCCTTTATCCACCATTTCATTGATCTCTGCTTGTAACTTGTGATTGCTCTCAATAGGTGATTTTGTTGGTTTGCAACCCAACATGTTAGTCTCTGTCAAAAAATCTATGACATACTTTCTTTGGGAAATAAACATTCCCTTTTTCTATCTAGCCACTTCTATTCTGATGAAATATTGTAACTTTCCCAAGCCTTTGATTTCGAATTCTTGAGCCAATTTTTTTCTTAAGCCGAGTCATTTCTTCCTTTTCATCTGTTGTTATAATTATGTCATCAACATAAACTATAGAAAGAGTAATCTTACCATTATGATGTTTTATAAAGAGTGTATGATCAACATTACTTTGTCGATAGCCAAATGACATCATGACCTTATTAAATCTATCAAACCAGGCTTTCGGAGATTACTTTAGTCCATATAGGGCCTTTTCAGTCTACACACCTTTCCTTGAGTATCTTTATCCTTGAATCATGGAAGAACTTTCATATACAATTGTTGTAAGTCTCAGTTGAGATTCGTTGCACATGATAAAGGATCCTAATCATGTTCAATTTAGAAATCGGAGCAAATGTCTCTTGATAATCCACTCCATATGTCTGATTGAACCCTTGCGCTACTAATCTGCCTTTGAGGTTTTTAATTAAACCATCAGCCTTAAACTTGATAGTAAACACCCATTGGCAGCCAATAATTTTTTGCCCCTCAAAAGGATTAACTAGTTCCCATGTCTCATTTTTTTACTATAGTCCACATTTTTTTGCTCATAGCCTTCTTCCATCTTGAATCAGTGATAGCTTCTCTCCAATCCTATAGAACAAACATAGAGAACAAGGACAAAGAAAAAGCTTTATAGGATGGGGATAAGAAATCACAAGAGACAAACTCAGAGATACGATGTAAAGTGCAAGTTCTAACACCTTTTCATTGGGTTATTGGTAATTCTAAATCAGTAGCAAATTCAGGTAAAGAAGACTCACCTAGCAATAAAGAGTCAGGGCACAGAATAGATTGTATGTGGCATATTCTTTCTTGCCTTTTCTAGTGTATGTCCTTAAATCAGGTCTATCCAACAACCATCCACTAGTCTTCTCTTGAACCAAAGTCTCTACTAGAACTAAATTCTCCCTTGGAAGAGTAACAAAGCAAGGTATCATCTCTTAATTTTCAATAACCTCCCCTTGAAAAGATGATTATGATGAAGAAAAGTAGGATTCATCCTCACAAAATGTTACATCCATACTTACATAATACTTTTTAAATGTTGGATGATAACATTTGTAACCTTTCTGTGTGAGAGGGTATCCAATGAAAACACATTTGACTACTTGAGGATCTAATTTGCTCTCATGTCGAATATGAACAAAACAAGCACAACTAAATACATTCAGTGAAATCGAGTAATCTGTCTTGCCCTGTAAGATTTCTATAGGACTTTTAGACTCAAGGACTTGAAGAGACATCCAATTAATGATATAAGTATTCACCAAAATCGCATCCCCCCAGTAAGGCTTTGGAAGGTTCATAGTGAACATAAGTGATCTAGCAACCTCTAAAAGATGCCAATTTTTCCTTTTGACAACACCATTCTGAGCACTTGTACCGAGACAACTGGTTTGATGTAGAATCCCATATGATTTTAAGTAATCAGTCCGTAAAATCTTAACATTAGCATCAAACTAAGTAGTAATCAATTTATGAAAAGAATGGAAACACAAGAAAACATCACTTTTGGACTTCAATAAAAAAAACCCAAGTCATCCGAGTGCAATAGTCAATAAATGTAACAAACTAACAATCATCAGATAAAGAATTAAGGTGAGTAGGGCTCCAAACATCAGAGTGAATAATCACAAAAGAACAAGACTTCTATTATTATGTAAAGGATAATTAATTCTTGTATGCTTAGCAAACTCACATGCATCACAAACTAAAGAATCCAACTGAGTTCTTGAAAACAAAGTAGGAAACATCTTGGTAAGAATAGTAAATGATGGATGTCCTAACCACCTATGCCACTGAATTATCTCTCGGTTGACATACTAAACGATCGATCGAGAAGATATAAGTCATCACACAATTTACCACTTCCAATCATCTTTAGTGATAGTACTAACATATAAAAGGTTAACCGAAAATTTAGGGCTTTAGTGATAGTACTAACATATAAAAGGTTAACCGAAAATTTAAGGACATAGAGGATGGAGGATAAAGTGATACTGAGAGTACAAATAATAGAACATGTTTCAGAAATAGAGGTAAGGGATCTATGGGCTATTCACACACTATCTTTACATGTACAAATAGTATAGTTAAATAAGCTTTTGTTTGACCCTATCATATGTCTATTCACACTGGAATCAATAATCCATGATTTAGAAGGAGATGGAGCATTTAAAATAGTACTTGATTTTGCATGATTAGACTTAGCACTCGAGGTAGAGTCTAATTGAGACAAGAGACATCGGAGATGTTGAATCTTGTCTAAGGTAAAACTCCCAGTAGAAGTGGACTTGTACTTGTTGTCACAAAGTCTAAAAAATTTTCTTGAGACCGAGAATTACCCTCTCGCTTTCTAGCATGATCTCGAATGGGGCAACCATGTAACTTCTTGCAAGAATCTTTAGTCGACCAAGGCTTACCATAATAGTCACACATCAAGTGACCCTTGTCAAACTTACCACCCGATGGACCATCCTAGTTAACAATGAGGACAGATTTTTCAATAGGTGGATTATAGAGCATAACAACACGCTGACTCTCGTCCTGTTGCACATAAGAGTATGCCTCATGGAAAAAAGGGAACAGAGTTTTTCCAAGAACTTGAACCTAAATCTGATCATATTCAGTATTCAACCTATCCAAGAAATCAAAAACTTTCTCTTTCTCCATCATCTTCTGAAATGTCCCGACATCACGGGTACAAGTCGCCTGAAAATCTTGATAATAATCAAGTTCCTGCCACAAGTCACTTAATTCAGTAAAATATTGAGAAATTTTTACCTCCCCCTCTTTCGTACCATGGACTTTATAACAAATTTAAAAAAAATTGCTCATCATTCCTAATACGAGAGTAGGTGAGAGCAGCAACATTCCAAATCTTTTCCCAGAATGAAGCAGCAAATAAGTTGTGGAAATATGGGGTTGCATAGAGTTGATAAGCCATGCCATAACAAGAGAGTTCTCTAAATCCCATTAACTAAAAGTTGAATCAGCAAGTTCAGGTTTCGTCATGGTACCAATATGTATCCTTGCAATCCATGATCCTTGATAAACAACAAGCAGGACCTTGACCAAGCAAGGTAATTATGTCTATTAAGCTTCACAGGACTAATTTTCAACAAGAGGTTATCGGTTGGAATCACGGGCTTCTCGTCTTTTGACATAATGTTGAAAAAGACAACTAATACCCCAAAAATTTTCTTTAAAAAGTTATAACAAAGACCCCTGCAAAAAAACACAAAAGAGATCCCACGCAAAAAAACTAAGGTCACGTGTGGCGCGCGAAGTAAAGAGGTAGAACCTTGTGACACCGTGTGGGGCCTACATGCGGGTCTTCTGGGTGTCGGACTCTGGGGTTTCATCAACAATTGGATTTCAACTCCAATGGTATGGGCAGTGATTGAAAAAACAAAAGGCTAGGGTGGAAAGTACCAGTTTAGTGTTTCTAGGGTTTTTAGTACAAAACTTTGAAAACAAAAAAAAAATCCCAAAAAACAAATAAAAAAATATGATACTCTAATGAAATTAGAGATGAATACTTTAATATATTGAGGAAAAACTCACTCAAAATCTCTATTTCTCATAAATATGTACATATATATATACATGAAACATTGAATCAATTGATGAAAGAATATCTCTAATCAAAATTTCTAAAAATCAACTATAATTCCTAAAGATTAGCAATTCAATGCTGTCAAGTCAAATATTCTCAACATCTTATAATATCAAATTATCTTAACTTAAAATATTAAAATTTAAAATAAACTACATAGTTGGCCATTAAACATTTATAAATTTCTATTTTAGGCACAGAAAATAATAAAAAAAATTTACAATATGGGTATTGCCATTATATAAATTTATCATTTTAGTCACTTGGTGTTACCTAAATTGTA
>JABEZY010275186.1:0-13494 GCA_013467495.1 Gossypium gossypioides
CATGACAATCAAGCATACCATTTTCAACTAGGCACTAAATTATCTATTTTACTTGTTTCATCCTACCAACACAAAAATACCAAGTTCAAATATGTAACGCCCTAAAATTTAAATGTTTGGTTGTTGGTTTCTATCGTTGTTAACCCTTTGTATTTGTGGCTATGTGCTCTGTATATGTGTTTGAGGTTAGGGGTTTAAGTTGCGCCTTTAGAAAGTTTTCTTATTTTATTCTAAACTAACCTCTACTCTTGAACTATTAACTTAAGTTTAATCCTGCGCATCCCTGTGTCTATGATGACCCTAGTGGTTCAGTGGTTAAGCTTATGCATACTTGTTGGTCTTATGTTCGAGTCTCTCCATATGCATTAAGGAAAAATTTTGCTGCTTGGTAAAGTTTGTTAGTTTTGATTTAATTTTAAAATGAGTTTCACGTTCGTTTCTCTTCTTCTTCCTCTTTTCTTTTCCTTTCTTTCTTTTACTTCGTTGTTCTTTTTCTTTTTGCTTGTTTTCGTAACTGTTACTAGGCCGAATTGAGAATTCTAGTTTTTCGTTGCATCGATCGAGAGGTAAATTCGTAAGTTCTGTTGTTGAAATTTTGTTAACTCTCGCTGTTATTTGTTTCTGTCAAACTTGGATTTTCTGATTATTTTGCCCGAATTCCTTGTCTATGTGTTCGATTATTGTTCATTAGGGGAAGGTCTTGTGCATAACATTTCTCTCAACGTCTGCACCTCGTGATTTGGTTTTCCTGTGCGAAGGTATTGTTTGTTGTTCATTTGGAAGTTTATGTCGAAATTTTTGATGAGTTTCGATTTTGTGCTCTAATCGAGCATTTTGTTGCGTTAATTGGGTGATTGAATCTTGTTTTTAGGCTTTGGGAGTCTCGGGGTTGCCCTTGAACCGATGCGATGTCAAGTGGGTACCAAAAACCCCTTGTTTTTTGAGTTTTAGTCATCGAAAAATGGGACTGTCGACACCACACGGCCATATTCCAGGCCGTGTAACTCACTATTCATAAATTAGAGACACATGGGCAAAGGACATGGGCGTGAGTCCAGACCGTGTGTGGGAATGTTTAGTGCAAGTTTTACACGGGCCAAGGACACAGATATGTGTCCAAGCCGTGTAACTCATTGTTTGCGAATTCGAACCACATAGGCAGATGACACGGGTGTGTATAAGGCCATGTGAGACACACGAAAGGCGCACGAGTGTGTGCCAGGCTGTGTGGAACCACACGGGCCAACTATACAAATCGTGTAAAACCACATGAAAGTGTGGACCAATGTTTGGAATTTTTCCCCTCAGACCACAAACGTTGTTTAAAACGAATTCAAGCCTTCTATGGGGTTCATATGAACTGAATGAAACTGTATAAACTGTTATTCTGTGATCTGAGACTGAGTACTGAAAATCTGTGTGTGTATTGCATATGGAAATTGATAATGATAATGATTTATTTTGTACGAGTATGAACTGTATATGAATGATCATATAGGCCTCTGTATTAACTATTATTTGTATTTTCATCTACATTAGGTGAGAATTGATTATAGGAGGAAGTATTCTATTCTAAAATAGTGGCTAAACCACTGGTATATGTAATATGATCTGGCAATTAGTTTGCAATTACTGAAGCGTGTCATGCGAACACTACATAGTGTGTAGGGCTGGATGAGTAATAAATACTCAATTTGGTGTGTTGGGTTGGTCAGAGATGGTGTGTAGCAGATGAGAGTAGGAAAATTGCATCTGTTCTGTATCTAACAATGATTCGATTCATTAGCTGTTTGATCTAACCTGATCTGTTAAATTGAACAAATTGTCTCTGAATTTGGCTCAACATCTGAATCTGGAAACCAACTGGGTTGCTCATAACTCTACTCGAGTACATAATTAGTCCCTTTATTTGAGTATTAATTCATTTTATTTTTTGAATGAGTTACAAATAATCTTCAAACTTAAGTAGATCGACGGATCGGGAGCTCGGTCATGCTGTTTTAACACGTTTAGTATTATTAGTTAATTTTCGTATTTTTAAATTTGTAAGATGTTAAACTTCGAATTGCATGTTATGTTTTCTTTCAAATCCTTGGTGACTCTGGAAGATTTTAAAAGTTAAGTTTCGAAAGTTATGTTGAGAAATGTTCAATGTGACTCTCCAGACTTGGCCTTGACGTTTAGGCTGAGTATGGGGTGTTACAAAATAAGTTTTATATATCAACTTCCCAGAAGCATCAAATAAGAACAAAACAAGCATTAACCAAAACTCATGCCATAATCAACATTCAAAATCATCATATACCAAATTCATTACAAGTTATCAACTTCAACAAGACTTTTATTCATAGGGTTGCACCAAAACACTTATATACATGTCACAACCCTAGGTTCAAAATGATCAAATAGATACCGATACTGTAACACTCTTAACCCAACCCAATTCATCGAGTCTAGATCTCGGGTGTTACTACACAATACTTCACAAAATATTGAAACAATTGACAAATACTTTTTAATGAAAACAATTTTCTTATTATTTTAACTGAAGGCCTTAATATATAAAAACAAAGGAAAGTATAAAATATTACATCAGACCTTTTTCTAAACCTTTACAATACAAAATTTATTAAAGACAGACTCCTAGGGTGAAATCCCACAATATGCCACTTTTCCACTATATGTATAACAACCCACTTCGCCGCTACCCTGGCGTCCTCCTTCCTGGCGTATTCTTTTATCGCAATACCTGAAACAAGAACAAATCTTGTAAGTTCAAGAGAAATTAGTGAGCTTTATCACAAAAATACCTTGGCAACTACTTTATCTTATTTGAAGAATATATGTGCGCCAACTACTTCTGAATCAATTACTTCCATTTCAGGCGGATACTGTTACAGTTTTGGAATACACTTACACACCAACTTTCGTACTCTTAACTTACCAATGTACCATTCAAAAGAATATACCTTCAGAGCCTACTTTACACAGACCAAACCTTCACACATACATTCATTCCAGAACAGTTGTTCACATATGCTAATTGTTGGTGGATACATACATGTTTGGTGGATACTCACTCAGATTTGCATACCATCATTTTACTAATCAAATCATACTCTAGTTCAATATCATACAAACTCTCATTGGTAATGTACTATATAGATCATTCGGATGAATTCCATAAAACCTTATTACAGAACCCCAAATAACTCAAGAAATACGATAACTCGATTTCTATAAGATTCTAAAAGAAGGTATGATACTGTTCAAATATGGCATATACCAAAAACTCATATTTCAGCACTATACAACACAAACGAATTCAAATAAAAAATTTCTTATGTCCCTTAACTATGAATACGTCCATATTCAACACTAACAGATTATCATGACGGATACCCTTCTTAGCATACAGATACACACTTCTCTTCAAAAACTTCCTTATCTTAGCAATACTTATTAAAGAATAATTAGGATTTACCCAGACTTACCATAAAGGCAGATAAGTACATTTTACCAGACATATTTATCAGAGTATGCGGCAAGGACCAAGCAAAATACGCCATAAGGGCATCATACATAATCAAATTTTTACTGTCTCAGCAGACTTTCACAAAAGGTTCTGTGGGTTCTCCCTCATGGACTTATACATAAGTTCATGTATCGCGATCTACCCATTTGATTTACACACCATCCAAGGCTGCACCATGAATATTCACACATACATATCATGCCATGGGTCTTAAACACATGGTCTTACACATATTCATGTATCGTGATCTGTCAGTCCAGTCTTTATCTTATTAGAGGATACACCATGATTGTTTCCAAATCATTTCAAGATATCATGGGTTCAATCTCATATTCTTATACTTGTTTCCATATCGTGATCTGTCAATCTGGTTCGCAATATAACTGCCCTACCAAAGGCTTCACAAAGGGATATTTCTGTTCATTTACTTACCCAAATTTATTTACATTTCAGACTGACTCATACTTTTTGTATCTCAAACATTACCTGCATACTTATCAATAAACATTCCTTTTCAACTGAACTTATTACATATCATTACAGTACTTATCTCCTCTTTACTATACTCATGCACTTACCGATTATTATAGATATCATCATCTTTTATATATATATACATTTTCTTCTACTTAAAAATTTTACATAAGAGAGGGAGTTAGGGTAGAGACTCACCTGATACTCACCTACTGCAGTTCAAGGTTCTAAACTCAACCATCCTTTTCGAACCAACAGCAACAACTGCTTACAGAATATAAGACTACCATTAAAACTCAGTTACATACAATTTACTATCATAAGAAACTCTAATAACCCCCATGCAAAGCCTTATACTTACAACTTACTGTTCATATACCACATATAGACTCACTCTTTCAAAAACATCGAACATGCAAAGCTATAATACTTACCCAGACATGGAATGATCACCGATTAAACCAAGAATCCTTAACTGTATCCTTTCCTTTAAATAGCAGAATATCCTGAAATAAAATCTTCACTTGCTTATACGGCAGTACGCCTACACCTTTGCGCCAAAAGAAACATATGGGCGAATTACACTTAGCCAAACAGATTATTTTACCACTATACGCCAAAATCTTAGGTCCACCAGACTTGGGGTGTGACAGATATGATGATAGGATAGTGTGAGGTTCAAAATGACCTAACTTGACAAGTTCCACAAGGTGACAATCTACAAGGGAAAGAGAAAACAATTAGGTAAGCATTTAGAATGCTAAGTAAATTCAAATGGAAACTAAAGCATACCTTGATCATTAAGGCATATAATTATTCAATTTGGAAACCAATTTAACTTTTCTTGGCACATTAAGACATACTTATACATACAACATCATAAATTGAAAGCATTAGTTACGTTATCGAATCATAAGTACTGTCAACACTTGAAACAGAATCATATTGCAATCTATATGTCAAGTATCATCAATACTATTTCATCATTTCATGATTTAAATTCCATTTCCAATCAATTAAACATTGCCCGATGGAACTATAGTAAAATAGACTCGGATACCCGGGAATAAGTTGCTCACAGAAGTTGACAATATATTAAGATTGTAATGACCTGATTTCCAATGGTATCAAAAATTACAATTCTGAAATACCATTTCCGTATACTGTGTTTGTAAGTATTAAATATTAATATTTACAAGACTAATATAGAAATATATGAAAATTTGGTCTAGTAATTTTTGTTTAATTGATAGTTAATTAAGGTACAAGTGTAATGACCTTAAAGTCAGTGGTATTAGAAAATGAGGTATTGGGATCTCATTTTTGTAAACTGAGCCTGAATTAGTGACTAATTAAGGTATAAGGACTAAATCATAAAAATTGTAAAAGTTAATCGCTATAAATTTTTATTTGTTAAAGGACATAAATAAAAAATAATTAAGAGTTTAGTTGGCAATTAGACCTTAATGGGAAGGATTCCACAGTTTGGTGCCTTGGTTTCTAGCAAAACTATGTTGGTTTAATAATAAAAAACAAAACCCACTATCATCTTTCATTGTTTCTTCTCCACCGAAATTTTAAACAAAGCACCTAAGAATTGTTGTGCTAAATACATTCGGCCAATTCTAAACCCATTACATGGTGAGTCAAATTGACGCCGTTTTTAATAAATTTTATATTTTTAAAATCGTTGTAATTCGATTTAACTAACCCATATATCCGTTTTCAAAAATTTTAAAGTTTAAAAATATTTCCCTTATTGAATCTTGAAGCTTTTCGTGTTAAATGGTTAGATTTAAAGCCTAGATATGGAAAAGTACTAGTTTGTAAACTGAAAGTTGTTAGTTTTGAACATAAGGACTTAAGTATAAATATATCAAAATTGGTATGAAATTTCTATAATTATGGATATTAGTAGGCTTTAGAAGGATGAAATTGAGATCAATTTCAAAATCGAGACTCAAATTTGAAAGTTATAACTTTTTTAGTTTTAGGGACTAAATTGAATAAAATTCAAAACTTTAGAAAGAATTCAAAAATGAAATTGAGTTCATACATGTTTATAATAAAATGAAATAAAAGGGTTGAAATTGATAAATTGAATTGAATAATTGTATAGAGCGAAAACTGGACCAAATCAGAATTAATCGAGGAAAAAGGCAAATTTGTTAATTAGTCCTTAGAGAATTGATCTTTTTTTTGTTTTTCTAGGTAAGTTCATATGTTATATTTATAATCAAATTTTTATGTATTCAAATTATGAATATGTGTATGTTTAATTAAAAAACTGAATTGTTTACAATTTGGCACCAAAAGGTGTGATATGGACTAAATTGTAAAGAAATGATAAATTAACTAATAAATCGAATTTGATGAATTTTAATTTGTGATATTTAATGAATTGATAGTTGATTATGACTAATCAAATAGTATTGGTATGAATTTGATTGGTTATCGGAATAGAGAATTAAATTGAATAATTTGCAAAATGTGTATAACTTTGTAATTGAATGTGATTGATATTATATCATTACTAAATTATTATTCATAGTTAAGAACGACGCAGGATTGTCAAAAGGGAAAAGGAAGGAGAGAGTCAATGATGGATGGCATGAGCTTTCAGTTTGTATTTCTATGACCCGAAACTAATTTTAGTTGAAGCATATTCATGATATAGTGCATTATATAACATTAAGGTAAACTATTAATAAATACTGAGCTAAAAATTCTAAGGGTTGAAGTGAATATCAAGATAAGGACTAAATTGAATAAAATATAAAGTTGTATGATTTAATTGATACATAAAATTAGATATGAATTATGATACTATATAATAAAGCATGTACCTAGTGGGGTCCCTATACCTTATTATTTTTAAAATATTGAGTTGAATTTGATAAGTGTAACTATGTTTTGTAAGATTGACATTTGAAGTTGGTATACTTTGAATTTACGTTAGATGTTGATATATGATATGTTAATATATAGTGAAAGATGATTTGTTTTTAGTAATAGTTGAATGCATCTAATTGCATATGAATTGGTATGGAACCATTTAGTAATAGTTAAAATATTAAATGCATTCTTCACAAAGAATTATAAGATTGAATGTTAAAGTTGATAGGTAGAATGCATGTGGTATATGGTGTATGTTTCATACATGTCTTAAGTGAAAGGTTGAAATGAATTAGTTAAGTAGCTTAAATAAGTATACATAGGTAAGGTGAGCATTTGTGGTATGAATTGATAATAGGTTAAATTTTTGGGGTTTATGACTTAAGGTTTATAATTTCAAGTTAAGTATATGTGTATATGCAATCGAAATTGCCATAGCTTGATCATGATACGGTAGTACATGGTAATGTGTTCATGCTAAGTCTTTTAATCTTTTGCATATATGTTTGCTATGTTATGAAAGATTGAATGTTAAGTTTTAGAGAAAACAAAGTAAAAATGAGTAAACTTAAATTATTTGCAATAATGAATAGTAATGATGATATAGGGTTAGTGTATGTGTTGAATATTCCTTGGATTGTATATGTTAGTATAGATATGGTATTGAAATTGGTTAGGAGGAAAGAAATGGTCGTTGTGTATAATTGAGAATGTTTTGGTATAGGTTTAAGTTGGTTTGAAATAGAATAGGTATCAAATGCAATTAGAAATGGAATGAATGAAAGATTGAATGTTAAGTTTTAGAGAAAACTAGGTAAAAATGAGTAAACTTAAATTATTTGCAATAATGAATAGTAATGATGATATAGGGTTAGTGTATGTGTTGAATATTCCTTGGATTGTATATGTTAGTATAGATATGGTATTGAAATTGGTTAGGAGGAAAGAAATGGTCGTTGTGTATAATTGAGAATGTTTTGGTATAGGTTTAAGTTGGCTTGAGATAGAATAGGTATCAAATGCAATTAGAAATGGAATGACTTATAAATGTGGGTTTATTTATAATTATTTGAAGGATTATTTAGATAGGTGATTAAGTACAAAGGGTATGTTTTGATATGAAATTGCTAGTAAGCATTTAATGTTGATTAATGTTTTGTGAATGTAAAAAAAATATATATGTTAAAGATGATGGAATTGATAAGATTGAATATGAAGTGCAATACATTGCTTAGTTATGGTGTGATTAATGATTTTGAGCATCATAAATACAAATTGGTCATGATTTAGATGGAATTTGGTATGGCTTGTTGATGGTTGGATGATTTGGAATTGTGAGTGTGATGTTATCTGTTAAATTTTAGGCTTTTTTGGTGCCTTAAGACACCATTTGAGTAAGTTAAGACGTGGGCATGTAATGGGTACCAAAAAGGGAGTTTTTGCCATTTTGGCACTAAGGTATTGATTCTTAACACTTCTAACTAGTTTCTCAAACAAACAAAATGCCAAAATGGTATCAGTACCTACCCAAGGGTATCGATCCTGGTATGAAATTTTGGAAACTTCGCAAACAGGTCCTACTTCATGCCCAGGTCAACTTAAGTGCCTTCGTAAGCTCAATTAAAGTTGAAATGTCATAAATTTATCACTGAGCAGAATTGCTCAGTGTATGATCTTGTCGATTGTTCGAGTAAGCACCATTAGATTTTCGCATTCAGAAGCCAACCCTTGACTCAGTAATAGTTATATTTCCATTTCAATTTATATATATTGGCATTGAATATGGCTAATAGGACATGAACTATAATTGGTTTCAAATTTGATACGTTTTTAATGTTATTGTTATTATAAGTATATAGTAGATATATGCATATAGATATACATGTTTACTTAGGGTAGAATCGTTAATGCTTGTAACAGAGCGTTTTTCAGTGGTGTTGGAAATAGTGGTTTTGCGACCATAATTTTGATGAACGGGTTATTATTTTATTATTATTTTAAGGTCTACGGGATTATAGTAGGGTTGTATTAAAATTTCGTTAAGAAATTTTGATGTTTGCTTGATTAATTAAGTAAAAATGACTAAATCGTCAAAAGAGTAAAAGTTGAGTTCTAATGGTTAAAGGAGTTAAATGGCTATGAAATCTTAAACTAAAGGACTTGAATGGTAAATAGACCATTTAATGAATTAGTGGATGTACATGGCATGGTTTTATTGAAATTTCAATGATTTTAAAAGGTTAATTTAGTAATTTGGTAATTAAAAAGAAAACTAAATAAGAAAAGATGTATCAAACAATTTCATCTTCATCTTTTTGCTACTTTCAAACCTAAAAACACCATTAAAAAGCTTGGAGCATTTGGTTAGGGATAAATCCTTATATGGTGAGTTTTCAATCCCCGTTTTTAATATTTTTATGTTTTTGAGTCCGTTTTAGCTTAATCTATCTAGCCCGGGGGTTAATTTGTAAAAATGTTAAAGGTTGAAGGACTTTTCATAAATGTTTTTGAATATATTTTGATATTAAATGATAGATTATGAACCTTTGTTGAAAAATAAACAAGTTTTGTTAAGTGATTTTTGATGAAATTGGCATTAGGGACTAATTTGTTAAAGGTATAAATTCTAGGGTTTTATTGTGAAATGATGGTAAATAAGAGTTTTTCCAAGGTCCCTTGCATGTTTGATTAACATGGATTTAGATTAAGATGGTTAGATTTTAAGTTATAAGCTTAAGGACTACATTGTGAAAAAGTTAAAATGTTAGGGGTAAATTGGTAATTTTATATAAATGTGAATTATGGGTTGAATTTAATGTTTGAGGTTAATTGAAGTACTTAATTGAATACAATTATCTATTTAGATCAAGGTAAACCTTAATCAGAGTTAAATCGAGGAAATGCGAAAGCTTCTGATTAGTACGACTTAACTTCTACAACCTTAGTCGTCGAGGTAAGTTCGTATGAACGATTATCGTATTAATGTTATTTAAATTAAATGTTATTATGTTATTTATAACGTGAATGGATCGATGTATAAACATATCAATGCTATGATGGATACCGAGTCCCGGTTGAACCTTAGGAATTCTTAGGAAACGAATGACATGTCATTAGGGATTTCATGTTTCGGGCGTTGGTCTTGAATGTCCTACCGATGGCTGAGGTCCTGCATTTGTTGCGGATACTCCACAACTCGTGTGAGCAGCATTGTGTAGCTTACATTCTGACCCACAGCTTGTGTAGGCCCATTTCACAGCTTGTGTGAGCAATGATGTAAAGGAAAGGTTACGATTATATGTAAAGGTACACTTTGTGTGAGCTTTTCCGAGTATCCGATGAAATTCTAGATGGTTCAACAGGCAAGAAAAGGGATTAAAAGGGTAAGTATTCAAATGGAATCAAGCATGATTTTATGGAAAGAATGCATGAACTAATTGATGTATTTCATATGGAAAATGACTTATATTAAGGATGGCTCATTTGATTTATGTGCAAGTGTGCTAACTTGTGTATTGATGGTGATGTATAGGCTTATGCCAAGCTTATGGTTTGGATTATATTATGTTTATGCTTTATATTATGCAAATGAAATGGTAAGTTATGTTTTATTTTATACAAGCTTACTAAGCATTGATTGCGTAGGTTTTTTTTCCTATGTTTTATAGATTATTGGAAGCTCGATCGGTTTAGAAGCTCGTCGGAGACCTATCACACTATCCAGCAGATATATTGGTAGCTTTTGAATGTTTTGACCAAGGTTTATAATGGTGATTTGGCATTTTGTTGGATGAATTGTAATGGCATTTTGTTGGTGTTTAGTTGGTGATTTGGCATTTATAAGTTTTGGAAGTTAAATTGGTTGGTACCATTTGATGTCTTGTTAAATAGTGTCATTTTGGTTATTTTATGATGCATGTTTTGAAAATCTCCTATGGTATGTTTGGAATGGTATGATAATGGTAAAGTTTGTGGCATGTTTTGGTAAGTATTGAACTAGGAATTGATAATTGAAATATGGTAATATTGACATGTTTAGGTAGGTGTTGTTGAATGCATTTGAGGTGCCTTTGAATGGCATATTGGTTAGTTGTATTATGATTCTTGAAATGGCAAATATATGTATGTTTAGACAAGGTTTTGGTGCTTTGAAAGTGTGCACAATTGGTCTAATTACTTATGCATGAAATGGTCTTGGAAATGGCTTGATTATAGGTAAATTTGGGTCTACACGGCCTGAGACAGGGGCGTGTGACTCAACCGTGTAAGACACACGGCCTGGCAACATGGGCATGTGTCCTCTGGTGAATTCCTTAGGTTACAAGTCAGTGAGTTACACGGCCTAACACACGAGCGTGTGGGGTAACATAGAGAGTTACACGGCCTGGTACACAGGTGTGTGACACAGTCGTGTGACCCTACTCAAAGAGTTACACGGGTGAGGATACGGGCTAGGACACGACCGTGTGTCCCTAGTTCGAAGGTTACACGGGCATGTGTCTCTGTCGTGTGAGGTACACGATCGTGTGACCCCTATTTCCAAATTTTTATGACTTTTTCCTAGATTTTTCAAATGATTTCAAATTAGTCCTGATCATTTCTAAGGTATTTTTAAGGTCTCGAGGGCTTGATTTAGAGAGTTACACGGGTGAGGATACGAGCTAGGACACGACCGTGTGTCCCTAGTTCGAAGGTTACACGGGCATGTGTCTCTGTCGTGTGAGGTACACGACTGTGTGACCCCTATTTCCAAATTTTTATGACTTTTTCCTAGATTTTTCAAATGATTTCAAATTAGTCCCGATCGTTTCTAAGGTATTTTTAAGGTCTCGAGGGCTTGATTTAGAGATGGTATGTATGTATGTATGTATAAGATTGGTTTATGATGTGTTTATGTTATTGAATGAAGTTAAGTTTAAATGTTTCCTATTGTACGGTAATGCTCTGTAACCCTAATCTAACGACGGATATGGGTTAGGGGTATTACAAATCCAACAAGTTTGTAAATGTTATTATTTAATATTTATGAGTCTAATGCTGTATTAAAATAAATTTTGAATTGGAAATTTATGCTATTTGAATGAATGATTAGGTTCAAATGGTATGACCTTAAAGTCAAGTGGTTTTAGAAAATGAGGTATCGAGACCTCATTTCTATAACCGAGTCGTAAATATTTTATTAAATATTTACGGAATGTTATTAAGGTCGTATTAAAATTTGGTTGAGAAATTTTAATGTTTAGATAGTTAATTAAAGAAAAAGGACTAATTTGTAAAGGATGCAAAAGTTAATCTCTATTAGCTTAGTTGTATTAAATGGCTAAAGAACCATGAATTTAGAGTTTTAAAAGGTAAATATACCTTTTTTATATTAGTGGACGGTTTCAAGGTGAAAATTTAAACAATTTTAGGTAAATTATAAATGTTATAATGGTAAATTAATAAATAAATTAAAATTAATAAAAGATTATAAATGAGTTATCATCTTCAATACTATTACCACCGATCGTGGTCGAATAAAACACCATTTTTAAACTTTCTAAATTTTGGCCAAGCTTCAATGTATGCATGCAAGTTTATTTTGCACCTGTTTTAAAACACCATTTTTGAATAAAACACCATTTTTGAACTTCCTAAATTTTGGTCAAGCTTCAATGTATGCATGTAAGTTTATTTTGCACCCGTTTTTAATGATTTTTATGTTTTTGTTATCGTATTAGCTTAATTTAGCTAACCCGGGGGTCAATTTGTTAAATTTTCAAATGTTATGAAATGTGCCATTGATGAATTTGAGATGTTCTTGAAAGTTTATGGTAGAATCTTAAGCTTGGTTGCTAGATAGGACTATTTTGTAAAGTAATTTTTGGTAATTTTAATGTTTAAGGACTAAAATTTGAAATTAGTAAAAGTACAAGGACTTGATGTAAAATAACAGAAAATATGGGTTGTAATAGGGTTCCAAACAATTTGGCTAAACTTGAAATTGAATAAAAATGGTTAATTTGCATGTTTTGGGCTTAAAGACTAAATTGTATAAAAGTAAAATGTTGGAGGCAATTTTGTAAAAATGTAAAAAAAGGACTTAATTGCGTAAAATGAATTTATTTTTCTATTATAATTAGTGAATTGAATGGAATTATTATTTTAGATCAAGAACGAGTGAAAAATTGAGAAGAAGAGAAAATTACCAAATTGCCCCTGTACTTAGTCATTGCTGCAATTTAGTCTGGTAAGTTCGTATGAACTGTAAACGATTTAATGTTTTTTAAATTGAATGTTTATTATGTTATTTTGATGTAAATGAATAATTATACAAATGTATCAATGCTATGATGAATTAACGGATATCAAGTCTCAGTTGAACCTTAGGAATTCTTAGGATACAAATGACATGTCATTAGAGATTTCATGTTTCGGGTGCTAGTCTTGAATGTCCTCTTGATGGCTGAGGTCCTACATTTGTTGCGGATTCTCCACAGCTCGTGTGAGCAGCATCGTATAGCTTACATTCCGACACATAACTCGTGTGAGCAAGCCCATTTCACAGCTCGTGTGAGCAATGATGTAAAGGAAAGGTTACGGTTATATGT
>JABEZY010307674.1:0-13900 GCA_013467495.1 Gossypium gossypioides
ATTTATTTAAATTGTATATATATAAATGGTAAGATTGAATTCAGTTGAGTAATTACTAAGCCATTCACATAACTTAACATGTGTACTTTAAACGCGTAGGTAAAAAAAGTAGATAGAAGATACAATGAATACTTCATCAATGGGATCACATCAACTCTCAAAGTTTCAAGACTCTTTTGGCATATGATTTTGGACTTAGAAATGGAATGCCCATTATGTGTTTTGTGTTATGTTTAAACTGTACTTACAAGACATTTTTGTAAATTACACGGTGTTTAATAATGAAAAAGAAAATATGATATCTTGAATGTTGACCAAAAAAATTTTGATGGTTAAATATATTGGTAAATGATTGGAAATGATTTGAGAAGCCTAAATTGAGCTTTAAAAGAATAAAAAAATTAAGCGTAAAAAATTGGTACTAAGTGACTTAGTACCAAATGTGACATCCGCTGCTCAGGTTATCGGTTTAACCTGAGTACTGAGTGTTCCATCATATTAGTTTCATTGTAGCTTTATTGCTCTTGATATCCAAACATTTGATCTCATTGTGTTTACCATATCCTAGTATTATTTTAAAAACAATCGAAATCTAGAAAATGAGAGAAATAATTGTAAGAATATGTATCTAGAAAAAGGAAAAATATAAATAGAAATATAAATTGCATAGAAATATATTTATCTTTGGCAAGCAATTTTTTTACTTAGGAATCATGCCTTAATAACAATTCATGATATCAATTGGTATTTTTTTTAAGGCATGTGATTAAATGACACTTTTACACAATAAGATTTTTTTTACGAATTATAGCATTTAGAATAACAAGGCTAAAACTTAAGTCTGACAAACTGCTCGGCCATAGGTTATTTCTTAGCTTCAAATTCGCCTAAGTCAACCTAACTCTCGAAAGATGAGAATTCTCACAGAAATTCTCTAAGACACCAAAATATAGCAGTAGCAAACTTAAAAGACAAATGAGCTTGAAAGAATTGAAAAGCCATCAGAAAGTAATGCACATCAAGTGTTTGAGTAAGTTTTCACATTAGTATTAAATTACTATCAATGGGATACAATGGGATGAAGTCTTTGACATACTCCCGAATAGTGTCTTGTTGCGTAAGCCGTTGCAACTTAACCCAAGCCTCCTCCCCAACGTACTGTGGGTAAAACTACTTTTTAAACTCCTTTTGGAACTCTCCTAAGTCGTAATTAAGGTGTCACATCCCAAAACCCGGATTAGCAAAAATTGGGTCAATGAATCAAAAAAGAGGTCACACCCTATTTTAGTTGAATGTTTTGTAATTACATCAAGTGAATTGCTCTGGTTCAGTGGCTAAGTGTTGTTCTTGTGTGTGTGAGGTTCTATGTTCAAATCCCCCTCTTTTAAATTTTTGTTATTTTTGTCCCTATCTCTATCTCTAAAAATCAGACTTAAATTTAATTCTCGCTCAAATGTGAACAAGAATGAGCCTGGTAGTTTAGTGGTAAGGTGTTAGCTGACTCTTTGGTCCTGTGTTTGAATCGTATGCAAAGTGAAAATATTTTTATTCCCACGCACTGTGCAGGCCATGTGAATGAGTTTGGGTCAAACTCTGACTCTTCTCAGAAAATCTAGTTAGTTGGATATTATTGATTTTTTTTAAAGAATTAATTAATTAAAAAGATTTCCCCAAAATTCTCCCACTATTCTCCCACTGTTCTCTCACGTCTCTCACTCCCCCACTCCTCTTTAAGTTTTGTTTCACATTACTTTTTTCTTTTCATTTTTTCCAGAATTTTCTTCTTTATTCTTTCTTTCCCTATCATTTTGTTTATCTGTTTTCCATAGTTTTTCTTGTATCTGATCTTGTGGGTTTTGAAGTTCTCTACTACAGTATTAATTTGGCTACGAATATCGTGAGGCACAAAATCCTTCTTCAATGTTAGGTGAGCTTTAGGATTGGTTACTTCGATTGGGGTTCTGGAATTGCGAGTGTTGAATTGGCATAAAAAAACATCTAGGTGTGTGATTTGAACTCGTAAAAACAACGAATGGTAGAAAGCCCAAAAACTCAATGTCATCATCACATGGCTATGTGCTAGTCTGTGTGTCGGATCGTTTGTATTACACGGTCTAGGTTAATTGGGTCATGTGGGCCACACAAGCTTATGTTAGGCCGTGTGGGTGACACAGGCTGTGCTAGTTAGGTCATGTAAGCCACACGGGTTGTGCTTGTTGGGTCGTGTGTGCCCATTTTTTGGAAAATTTCACCTAGGGTCGTGTTTATCTGTAATGTGTATTTAGCCACTTCGTAGGGTCCATCTTATATAAATAGGACTTGAAAACGTGATATCTGATAGTGTGACACTATAAGTTATGCAGAAAAGGTATGTGAAATATGCATGAACTATCTGAATACTGTTAATTTTGATGGCATGTTTCTGGTTTACTTTGTTTGTATATGAGCATATGATGTCTGGTTATGTTTATTTGTATATATTTGAATCTGCCATATGACCATACATGTGACTTCATCTGTAACACCCTATACTCAGTCCGGTCATCGTCCCGACCTATAAGGTATTACAGCTATAAAACTTTAACATAATTCATATTCTAAATCAAACATAACCAAAATAATTCATCAATAATTGTTCCCATTCTTTTCAAATAATTTGATACCTAAATCGAGCTTACAGATCATTTAAAACAAATCGGGATCAAATCTGGATTAAATTGAAACGTCTATGAAATTTTAAGTAAAAAGTGAAAACAAGGGTCACACGGCCGTGTGGCCAAGCCGTCTGACAGAGGTTCGCCCATGTGGCCCCAAACATGGTCGTGTAGCTACCCTACATGCTTGTGCGACTACCCCACACGTCCGAGTGCTCAAACTGTGTAACTAACTATGCCCGTGTGAAGTAGGGTCACACGGCCATGTCATCAGGTTGTGTAACTCACTATGCCCGTGTATCTCAGGGTTACACAGTCTTATCCTTAGGCTGTGTAACTCATTGTGCCCATGTGAAACAACTGCAATGGAAAACAATAAGACACATGGCTGTGTGAGTAGGTTGTATGTGACACACGACCGCGTGAGTAAGCCGTGTGTGACACACATCCGTGTGACATCCCTTGTCCTAGGCCGTGTGTACTTAAAAATGATTTAAAAATCAAGGCAACTTTTACATATTACTTAGGTAACAAACCAAACCTAAAACCAAACATTTACATGCCCTTAAATGCATTCAAACAAGTTTAAAGGATAGCAAAAAATACAACCTAGGTGCCAAACCAATGCGTCCTCATTAACACCCCAAGTCAAAAATTAAACCAAAACCACCTTTCATAACTCACAAAGTTCATTCATTACATCCATTCAAGCAGAATGAACAATCCTAAATACCATCTCAACATGACCATTTCCACACATTATGAAAAGGGTCAAATTTACAATACATTTATCAACTTTACACATAAAGGCATTTACAACCAAAATACTAAAACATTCCAACCTTAAAAAGACAACATCCTATATACATGCCATTTATAACTGAGACAAAATTAACAAATAACTATCGATTAAGGTACCAGATAGTGTGATCTCCAATGACTTTCAATCAACAAAAAAAGTCTGACAACTAGACCATGGTAGTAACGATACGCGATGACGATTACTCGACAACTTTTTCTTTCCCCCGTTTATTAATAGACTGGTCAATTTCTTGATCATGCTGCTAAATAAACCTAACCGAAACTTCAAGCTTCTCATGGAGTTTTCGATTGAAACAAGGTAAAAGAAAGAAGATGATAGCATTTTGATTCTTTGTTTATGCATTTATTTAATTAATTACCAATTTACCCTTACTTAATTAACTTAAATTTCATCATAACCTTGTCCATAATTGTCCACTAACTATACATATGGTATATTTACCATCTAAGTCCATTAATTTACATTTCCATAGCCATTTAATCTATTTAATTAATAGAAACCACTTTTGCAACCTTTACAATTTAGTCCTTTTTAATTAATTAACTAACTAAATATTAGAATTTGTTAACCAAATTTTAATACGACCCTAATGTAACCCTATAAATATGAAATAAATAACAAAATAATGAATCATTAGTCAAAATCGCGATCTCAAAATCATAGTTTTCGATACCACTAAAAATATGTTGTTATATCATGGCAAAGCGTGGAATTCCATGCCCCCTGATTTTTGTTATTGTACAACTGCATGTCTTACATGCTTTCCATTCAAATTCTATATATTGTGTCATGTCACATTGCAAGGGGTTGGGATAATATGGTAAGGAGGAAGTTCTGGCAGTCTTCATTATCTGGTGGTTTAACCACATTCTGTTCTGAAAGCTTGACCGCAATTATTGTGGCTCGACCACAATATAGTGGCTTGACCACATATATCTAATCTAGCAGTCTTAACTACAACTCTGGTGGCATTGTCCACAACTATTTATTGGTGTGTTTTCAATGGATGAGTTTTGGGAACTCTAATTTAGTGTGTAGCGAAGTTGGGTAGGAAATTTTCTGAAAAATTTGTATTCTGTTTTCTAAAAATATTAAAACGGCATAATCACGCATGCACAAATTTTGTAATTCGAGTTTGGTAAAAGATTTTATGACATTTTGATATTTTATTGTGCTGTTTGGGATTTTGTTTGAGAAAAGTTACACACTGAGCTCGTTAGCTCACCTTTTGTATTTGACCTTTCAAGTAATTAGGAAATTTAGGATCGGACAGCATATAGGAGCTCAAATTATTTTCTCAATTAATTAAATAAGATTATTTATGGTTTTAATTATTTTAGATTGTAAATTTGTTTTTGGTTTTTTTTCTAATCGTCGGATTTTGGTATTTTTAACATTAAACTGTAAAATCGTATGATTTATCAAACTAAAATTTAGTTTTCAGAACTAAAACTCTAAAAATTTCCGCTGCAAAATTAAGTATTAAATTAAGTGATTTTCTGAAAAATAAATAAGTTCCGAATAACATTTAAGAGTATTCAAAAATAATATTTTAGAATCACATGATCTTTAAAACTAGATTCAAATTATGGGTTTTTTTTATTTTAAAAAAACTAATGTAATTCCTCCAAATTCAGGCATGACATATAGACCAAGTTTTGAGGTGTTACATTTAGTGGTATCAGAGCCATATTTTAAAACTCGGGCTATGATTGTTAGGTTCCAAATTTTTATTTATGAAAATTGATTTAATTCAGAATTTGGAATTCTGATAAAATTCTTATATATAAAATGTGAATCCGAGTCTTCGGCGCCGATCCAAGTAAGAAACTCTTTACTTTAGTTACTTTAGTTATGCTCTAGTTACTTTAGTAAAACTGTTGAACTTTAAAGACTACAGAAATAAAACTTTCTCTTTTTCAGATTATTTACCACTGATAAAAAAAATTAGACTTAGGATTTTTAATAACTTAAGCTAAACATTAGATTTCTAAACTGTAAATAAATATTATAAGTACTCATGGTACACATGGTTATGGCTGAGACCTTTTCTTTGTGCAGTGTGCCCAATCTGGAAATAAGCGAGACTGTAGAGACGCTGTTTCTGGGGGCAGTAGTTAGGAAGCTAAGGACGATGTTCTGACCTCAAGAGCTGTCAAGAGTTTTGAATAGGGTCATCGGGACCCAATTTGGATCTATGGGCCAAGAGCTTGTGATTGAACGATCTCAAACAAATGAGACCAGGTTAGTGAAAGAGGGTAATTGTTTGGAGAGTGAGAAGAAGGAAAGGAATTTGTGATCGTGGAAGCAGACCAGAGTAAAAAAAACCTTAACGTATTGAGGCAGATTTGGGTAATAATTGGGTTTTGATTTGTGTATTCTATGATAAAAGACACACGGGCTAGTGTTGGAGGAAAACAGGGGAATATTTTAGGTGAGGGTCCATTGGACATCGTGTTAGGGATTGTTCACGACATTCTCTTAGTCAGATGCAAGCTTCGACTCAGAAACAAAATCAGAGACAGGTTTATGCAAATAAGCGTCGCGAGGATCAGGACATATTTGGCAACAATGCAGGTATTTTTACGATCCATTTCAATTGTACCTTGCATTGTTTAGAAATTGTTTATACTCTTTTTTTTATTAATGGTGTTTCTAAAAATCTGGTGTAGAGGGATCGTTAGTGATATTTTTGTGAAAAGTTTCTTGAGACAATCTGAGATTGTAAATAGAAAGTTCGTTAGAAATATTGGTTGGATTGGGTGTGAAATATTGTTTGGATTGTATTGAAATTAGAGTTTCCCAACGGTAACATGATGGTCAGTATAGGTGAGGAGTTTCAGATTTTATGGTTAAGTGAATGGAGTGATAGTGGGAATTTCGAGGACGAAATTCTTTTAAGGAGGGGAGAGTTGTTACATCCCAAAAACTAGGTTAGTAGAAATTGGGTTAGTGAATCGAAAGAGTGGTCATGCCCTGTTTTAGTTTAATGTTGTCTAATTACGTCAAGTGAATTAATATCGTTTAGTGGCTAAGTGTTGTGCTTGTGTGTGTGAGGTTTTATGTTCAAATCTCCCTCTTTTAATTTTTTTCTATTTTTGTCTCTATCTCTATCTCTGAACATTAGACTGAAATTTAATTCTCACTCAAGTGTGAACAAGAATGAGACTGTTGGTTTAGTGGTAAGGTGTTAGCTACCCTTTGGTCCTATGTACGACTCATAGTGTATGCAAAGTGGAAATATTTTTATTCCTATGCATTGTGCAGGCCATGTGGATAAGTTTGGGTCAAACTCAAACTCTAGAAAATTCGATAAGTTCTCAGAAAATTTGGTTAGTTGGATATTATTGATTATTTTAAAAGAATTAATTAATTAAAAAGATTTCCCTAAAATTCTCCCACTCTTCTCCCACTCCCCCACTCCTCTTTCAGTTTTGTTTCACGTTAATCTTTTCTTTTCTTTTCTTTTTTTCTAGAATTTTCTTCTTTTTTATTTCTTTCCTTATTATTTTGAAGTTTTCCATTACAGTATTTATTTAGGTGTGAATCTCGTGAGGCACAAAATTCTTCTTTGACGTTGGGCGAGATTTAGGACCGGTTACATCGATTAGGTTTCTGGAGTTACAAATGTTGAATCGATATGAAAAGAATCCCAGTGTGTGATTCGAACTCATAAAAACAACGAACGGTAGAAAGCCAAAAAAACTTACTGTCATCGTCACACAGCCATGTGCTAGGCCGTGTGTCAGATCGTGTATGTCACACAGTCTAGGTTAATTGGATCGTGTAGGCCACATGGGCATATGTTAGGCCGTACAAGTCACATGGATTGTGCTAATTGGGTCGTGTAGGCCATACGAGCTTGTAGGCCAATTTTTTAGAAAATTTCACCTAGGGTCGTGTTTCCTGTGATGCATATTTGGCCACTCCGTAGGGTCCATCTTGTATAAATAGGACTTGAAAACATGATATCTGCTAGTATGACACTGTAAGTTATGCGAAAAATGCATGTGAAATATGTATGCACAATCTGAATATTGTTGATTCTGATGGCATGTTTCTGTTTTGCTTTGTTTGTATATGAGCATATGATGTCTGGTTATGTTTATTTGTATATCTTTGAATCTGCTATATGACCATGAATGTGACTTCATGGCAAAGCTGATTTGATTTTGTTGAATTTTGTGACACATCTGTTCTGCAAAGCATGGAATTCCATTCCCTCTAATTTCTATTATTGTACAAATGCATGTCTTACATGTTTTTCATTCAGATTTTGTATATGCGTGCTATGTCACATTGCATGGGGTTGGGTTAATATGGTAAGAAAGAAGTCCTAACAGTTTAATGATCTGCATTATCTGGTGGTTTAACCAAATTTTTGTTCTAACAGCTTGGCTGCAATATAGTGGCTCGACCATATATATTTGATCTGGCTGTTTTAACTTCAACTTTGATGGCATTGTTCACAATTATCTGTTAATGTGTTTTTCAATGGACGAGTTCTGGGAACTCTAATTTGGTGTGTAGTGGAGTTGGGTAGGAATTTTCTAAAATATCTACATTCTATTTTCTGAAAATATTGTATCGGTATAATCATGCATGCACAAATTTTGTAATTCGAGTTTGGTGAAATTCTCTATGACATTTTGATATATTTATTATGCTATTTGTGATTTTTTTTAAGCAAAGTTACACACTGAGCTCGTTAGCTCACTCTTCTGTATTTGGCCTTTCAAGTAATTAGCAAATTTAATACCGAATAGCGTGCAAGGACTCGAATTGTTTTCTTGGTTCATTAAATAATATGCTTTATGTTTTTAATTATTTTGGACTGTAAATTTGTTTTTATTTTTTTTTCTATTTTTGGATTTTGGTATTTTTAAAGTTAAACTGCAAAATTGTATGATTTATCAAACTAAAATTCAATTTTCAAAACTAAAACTCTGAAAATTTCCGTTCCAAAATTAAGTGTTAAATTAAGTGTTTTTTCGAAAAATAAATAAGTTATGCACATATGCTTTTTTCAATAACATGTAAGAGTTTTCAAAAATAATATTTTGGAATCACATATTTTCTGAAACTAGATTTCAAATTCTAGGTTTTCTTTTGTTTTAAACAAACTAATTTAATTCCTCCAAATTCAACCGTAACGTCTAGGTCGGGTTTTAAGGTGTTACATATGGTCCCACCTCGTTTCTCATTTGTGGGCCTATAACATCAGTAAAATAAACTGTAGCAATGTTTACCTTAATGGCATCATTATTGATGCCCATCACATGGAACTATTCTTCCACCCCTAAAGAAAATTGTCCACATCCCTCGCGAACCTCATCCCTTTAAACTCTTTCGGCTTGGAGACATTTATTTTATGTTGCTTAGGGACCGAAGCAAGCATCCATTTCCCATAGCAGCTTTGCACACAGTGACCTTTCCCTCGAGCTCCTCAATTTTTGACACCATGGCTTCAGTTTTATCCTTCAAAGCCACGACTATAACTTCGAGAGCATCATTCCTCTTAGTCAACTTCTCGATCTGATCATCCATAACAGTATTGAGCGCCTCTTTTATTGTGTCTTGATTGGAACTAAGAGCCTCCAGCACATAGTCCCTAAGCTGCTCTCTATCGAGTTCTACCTTCCAAAGCCGACATAATATCCCTCGATTTGTTATTCTTCCTAATTCTTCCACATGTCTCCATCAAGACACTCTACTTGTCTACTCCTTTTATCATCTCAACCGACGCCTTTGAGCACTAGCTTAGATACCAACTGTTATGATGCCTCGATCGATTCTCAATTAATCTCTCTGCCAAGTCGGTCCACCCCTCAAAACATTTGCCTCAACTTATGTCTCTATCGTCACCTAAATCGAACTATATTTCTCTCTTGTACATCTTGATCATAAGAGGTCACCACTCTTACTTGGCCCCATTGTGATGATAGGTGCTAAAAGTAACACGTTTTAGTCTCATTCTTAATGTGTTTTGGGTGGTTATTCTATGTTAATTGTGAATTTTATGCTCCTAATCCTTTAAATTCATGTTTTTATACTTAGAAGAGCATTTTGGAGCAAAAGGAGATAAAAATAAGCGAAAACAAAAAAATTGGAGTAATGTATAGGGGCCATACGGGTTGGACCATTCTATACAGCCTGGACACACGGCCATGTGAGCCACACGGAATGCCATACAGCCATGTGATAGGCTGTGTCGATTTCGTAGATTACACTCCGAACAGTAGAAAAATACAATTTTTAGGGTTTTCGAGCATTCTGAGACTTATACATGACACAAATAAGAAGATAGGAGTGAATCGTCATAAAATATTGAAGAAAACAACCCGAAAAATACCATTGAAGCCAAGTTTGTCGCAAATTTCCATCAAGATTGAAGATCTCCTTTTGATTTCTTTGAAGTTTATTATGTCTTTCTTTATTTCTTGTGGTTATACTGTCTTTGAGATGTTTTTATCTGCAATTAGAACTAATTTTCTAATACCTAGTGAGATGAACCGTAGGAAAGATTTTGTTATTTGATTTCTAGTTTTACGCAATAAATACTTGGATCTTATTCTCAATTATGTGTGCTTAATTCTTGGTTTGATATTTCTAAATTGTTAATCCATGTTCGATGTGCTTAAATCGTAGAAGGAATAGACCCTGTTTAAGAGTAGATCTAGTGTAATTGAGTGGAGTTGCATGCAATCCTAGGAATAAGAAGACATAAATATACCGGATTAGAGTCAAATCTAATAAGGGGTCCATAGATTGAGTTAATGGGATAATAGGGTTTTAATTAGAAATAAATTTCCATTAATCAACTTATAGCTAGTTGCTATTAGTCTTGAAAAGAGATATTAGCAGAATTTAGGGATTTCTACAGATCAAGATACTAAGTGAAGAAATTGTGTAATTTAGATTGATAATGACAAATGAAATCTAGGTGGATTCTTTCCTGGGTATTGTTTCACTTTTTGGTTGTTAATCATTTGTTTTTATGATTCGTTCTTTATCGTGTTCTTTAGTTAATTAATTTAGTTAATTTTAGTGTTAATCAATCACCCCAATTTGTCGGTTAAATAATAAAAAGGTAGTAATTACTAGTACTTTTAGTCCTCGTGGGAACGATATCTTTGCTCACAATAGCTATACTATTAATTGATAGGTGCACTTGCATTTGTCAAATTTTTAGTTGGTTTACAACTGTACTATGTGACTTGTCTCGATTAGGATCCTCTTGATCCCTTCAAATAAGCTTTGGCATACCTACATTGAACACCGGGTTAACCTTGAGTATTGTTGCCAACTCTGGTTTGTAAGCCTCTCAGCTTGCCCTCTTCATAAATCTAAAAGGCCCATTGTGTCTTTACCAAGCCAACGGTAAGTCATAATGTAAAACACTAGGAAAATGTCTGAGATGTACCTCGCTGATAGCATTTACCCTGTCCAACTGCCAACTTTGCATCACTACTTTCTCCCCAAAGTCCGATACACAACTTACCTCTCTCATAGGTTGTAACCCTACCAATAACTCAATAGGCTTCATATTGGTTTGCCTTGCCTTTAACGTTTCCAAGGGGGTATCCTTAGCTCTCTGATCTACCAAGTCAATGTTCTTGCCACAATGAACATGCACGACTAGTTGGATTGCCGAAAATACTTTGGTTCCACCCTTCATGTCTTGACTCACCGGCATAACGCATTGTTGTTTTCGAGTATCCGAGGTACATATACAATAGACAAAAGGAACCAATAGAGGATTAATCTTGTTAAGGAAATTCAAGCCAAGAATAAAGTTGTAATCATTTAAGTGAATTACCTCAAAGTCCTCCTTGCCTTTCCACTGATCGACCTGTAGCTTAACTCCTTATGTTACTCCCATAGTTAGGACCTCATTGGAATTTACTGTCTTGATCTTCTTAGTTTCTTTGATAATTAAGAAACCAAGTTTACTCATGACTTTCTCTATTATGAATAATTCTAATGCCATTGTATCAACAAGAGCACTTATTCTTTGATCTACGATGTTGATGTCTAAAAACATCAACCCTTTCTACTTGCGATCCCTCTTCACTTTTGCAGAATTGAGTATCATTGACACAAGCTTTAAAACATCACTTTATGGCTCTGCTTCATCATCTTTAGTGATTGTGGATATCTTGAATCACTCAGGAAAGTCTCACATTCTATGCGAACCACAACATAAGAAGCATTTTATTAGCTTTATTTCATTCCCTCTAACCCTTTTGGCTTGACAGAACTTAAATTTAACCAAGCCCTATCATTGCTTTGATTGGTTCATCATCCCCTTCGATGGTAGAAAACACAAATCGTTTCAGATAGTCCCTTACCATATGCAAACTTTCACAAAGAAAGCATTTCACTAGCTCCTTCAGTTTGTTGTTGGACTTCCACTTCCCATCGTGTGGTTTCTCATTACCACCATTGTTGTTATTATTCTCAACATGTCCTTCTTCATCTCCCTACCGTTTCCCTTCTCTTTGAGCTTGGAAGACTCGAACTTATCTTTCCTTGAGACAAGCTTGATTAAGGACTCCACCACGATCATGGCTTTAGAGAGTTCTATGACCCCTCCACGTTGCAACTCTTGCTTCGCCCAAGGCTTCAGCCCATCCATAAAGGAGAAAAATGTCTCATTCTCACTCAAATAAAAAATCATTTTTATTGATTTTTTTGTTTGATCTTATTCTCCAAATATGCTTTCAATGTTTTTAAATCTTTAGTATACACCTTTATTAGTATCTTACTTACTTTATTTGCCTTTTGATATACCAAAAAAGGCGAAAAAGATGAATTTTTCATATCCATAGGTTTTTAAGTGTTTATACTTCAATGTTTATGCAAATGAAATTATGATCATGCATGTATGTTTATTGATATGTTGTTTAATGCATGGTATTGATAACTTTTGGATTTATTGAATTTTTTTATGCTTAACGCCATTTTTTTCTTCAAATTCATTATGTTTAAAAATCTTATTTAAGTGTTTTTAACTTAATTTTTCAAAGAATGCTTTTATTAAGAGTGTGTGTTTTGAAAATGTCCAAATGATTTAGGATAGCTTTTTTTTTTTCAAAATAAAATTTTCTCTTAAATTTTTATCATATAAAAAAAATGGAGACGTTAGTTTTAATTTTTCGAGCTTTTGATATAAGTAAATTTAAGATAAATTTTATATATTTTATCCGTAAGTCATTTGGTGAAAATTTTTATTGAAAACTTCATTAAACATGTTTAAAACTTTAAAATACTCAAAAACATGCTCTAAATGTGTTTTTACTTGTACAAAATGTTTTTGAGTTAACCCCTAAACAATTTTAAAGGGTTTAAATGTTTTTAAAGTGATTTGGTGGCTTAGTATCGATACCTACAATTTAAGTATTGATACTTTGCAAGTTAATAGGCACAACACAAACTAGAGGGCCATAGTACTGATACTTATTTTTGAGGTATGGATACCTTCTATATAGGTGGTATCAGTGCCGCTATGCTATAATGACCTTCTAACGATTACATTTTATAAGTGGTATCGATACCCTTTTTAATGGCATCGATACCACATGTTGCATGACCACTTTTTCACACAAATTTTCACATTGCAATGGTTCTATTTTGTCCCAGCGACTCCAAATGACTATAAATTAATTCCTTAGTATAAATACACTTTAGAACACTACAAAGGATAATAGAGCAATATCCAAATGTCAAAATCAAGAGAATACACTTTAGTTCTTATTTTTCATTTTCTTGTACATAGTTTCTAAGTGCTTATTGCAATATCTTTGTATAATTCTTTTTTGTTCTTTTGTGGGATTAATTTTGGAAACACATATCTATTAGAGGGTTATACTTTGTTTACTCAAGTCACCAATTATTTTTTGGAGGGTTTTTAGTTGAGCCACAAAAACTAGAGAAATTCTAGTTTACACTTGGAAAACTAGGAGGAAAGGTTTTCTCTAAGTTTTAGTAAAATATAGTATCTATAAAGGTTATAACTTTTTGTTGCTTTTTTTTTATCTTGCTGATTGTGGCATTAGTGTTCGATATACTTTCAGGGTCATTTTTTCATTCATTGGTTAACTTCAATGCATGATGTAAAATTGTAATGTCGAATAACACATTGTGTTGATTAAACATGTGCATAAAATAGAAAGTTGAAATGTAAGGCCCTAAAAATAGGTCTAGTAGTTTCAAGTAAGTTTGCTGGGTTTTGAGTGAAAAATTGGGAGTTAATCGAGGTTATTAGTAATTTTCTCTTACTTTAGTTAGCTTAGTTTCATTTTAAAAAAATCAGGAAATAATATTCTGAAAAATAAAAATATTTTTAGAAAAATTAATTTTATAGTTTTAAATAATTTTTAGGTAAAATAAATATTTTGGGTCAAATTAGAATTGAAAAATA
>JABEZY010016150.1:0-11675 GCA_013467495.1 Gossypium gossypioides
TTAGGTTTCTAAAAGTGCATTTAGTTTTCTTTTCATTTTCTTTTGCTACTAATTTTCTACAGTTGGTTTATCTTGTTTTCTTTTGCTCTCTTTTTTTTTTCTCTTTTTTAGGACACTAAAGGATTCTCAACATCGAGGCAAGGACTTTTCTTCAATCACCAATGTTTCTATTACGAAGATTAAGGGTTCTAACTTTTTCACCATTTTTTGATAAATTCTTTTGGATTGTTGATAAACTACAAAATTAGTTGTTTGATAGTGGTAAAATATTTTGGGTTGGTCATTAATTGTGTGATAATTGTTTGAATATATTTTTATTAATGGCTCCTAAAAAGGCAAAAACTACCACAAACCAAGAGTCGTTATCAGATTATGACACATCTCGATTCCATCATAAGGATGTAGAGAAATATTTTCTAGTATTACAAGGAAAAATTTTTATCCAAGAAAAAGTTTTTGATCCGTCTCCAAGTCTATATGATGAGTTTCGAGAGTAAGTAAATTACCATAGTTGGTATGAATTTTGTCTAACCCCTAAGGAAATAGCGGTGATATCGGTGGTCTAAGAGTTTTATGCTTCTCTAAAACATAACAAAATTAACAAATACACGGGCACCGAACATCGCGAAATAACTAGTAGGGGAAAGTCTGTGAAAATCACCCCTCCATATATGTGAGTATTACAATGCCCCATATCGTAAAGATGATTTTATTGAGACAATTGATAAGAAATTTGATAGAAACATTTATATGAAGCATCAATTACTTAACAAAAGGTAGGGGCAAATAGAAACGCTAACCACGTACCAACCTCCCCCCTTCATTTAATCAAGCAATCATGTTTTCGGTTGCTAAAATTTGGATTAAATTAATTTGTACTCGAATTTCACTTTCTTTAAAATTTTCTAATGTCAATGCTTTCTGAGCTATCTTGTTGTTTTCTTTTTTACAAAAGGAAAAAGTTTGTATGGGGACGTGCATCCATCACTATATAATCAAATGCATCAGTGGCCCGAAGGCAAAGATCTTTTTGCCTCACCTCATGATCATCCTATGACGTAAGGCCAATGTTCTAATGACTACCACAAAATAATTTTTGACGCCATCCTAGGGTCTCATAGGGGACTCAATTGTGACTCAATATTGGGAGCTTCAAAGGAGGTTGATCAAAGATTGGAACCAAATACGCAAACAAAATATGGATGTACCATCATCCTTATCATCAAATAAGAGAAAAAGCAAAGCAACAAGGAAGTAGGAAGCTCAAAGCCAAGGTGACATGCTTGGTTATGAGAATGTAGTTAGGTGGTTGCATTCGGTGCAATCTACAGGGATTATGCCGAGAGAAACAGTTTGAGGACTCTGCTATTCCCACCATTTAAATATGTACCCATGTCACCAAGAAGGTAGTTCGAGGAGGAGGAAGAGGAGAAATAATAATAAGAATAAGAATCCCCCACTTTACAAATTTGAAGAGCTGCTTAGACTTGAATGACCCTTAACAAAAAGGGTAACCCTCCATAGTGTGAAAATATATTGTTGGTGATGGCAATGTATCACAAAGAAAAGAAAGAAAAATATAACACACACAGATTTTACGTGGAAAACCTTTCGAAAAAAACCACGACAGAGGAGAAGAAAATTTACTATGTCGAATTTGAATGATGCAAGAGTAGAGACGACTATGTCTATTTATAGGTTTGTAAAATCATATTCTAATCAAAGTCGAATAGAAGTAATGCAGTAAGGTTAAAACACCTTATTCTTATCAACATCAAATAGAGGTAGTATACTTCTATACTTTCGGCCCTCGACCTTCGCCCTCGTAGATCCCCCTATCTTGCCACTTGTATTTTATTTTAGCAAGAATTTGGGTCACATATCTTTAACAATCTCCACTTTGACACGAATTCTCAAAGAACAAGTTCTCCACCTCTTCCATGAAACCCTTTAAGGTTTATGTTCAACAATAAATACCAATCAAGTCTAAGCAATGCTTAAACTTGGTTATAGGAAGTGAATTAGTCATCATATCTGCAGGATTATCATGAGTATTGATTTTACTCACAACAATATCACAACAAGTAATAATATCATGAAAAAAATGATACAAGCATCAATGTGCTTTGTTCTCTCATGAAACATTTGATCCTACGTAAGGAAGATGACACTTTGACTGTCACAAAATACTATACTGATTTGAAAGTCTTCACTGAGTTCACTAAAGAGCCCCTTTAACCAAATAGCTTATTTACAAGCCTTAGTAATCGCCATGTACTCAGATTCAGTGGTAAACAAAGCAACAGTAGTTTGCAAAACGACTTTCCAACTGATTGCACAACCCCCAATTGTAAAGACATAACCTGTGAGAGATCTTCTTTTATCAAGGTCTCCAACAAAATCAAAATCAACTTACCCAATGAATCCATCTCTATTTCTTCCAAAATATAAGCAAACATCAATAATACTTCATAAGTATATCAAAATCCACTGAACTGCTTTCCAGTGTTCTTTACTGGGATTCACTATGTATCTACTGACTACATGTGATAAATTTGGATGTGAGCAAACCATAGCAAATATAAGAGTTCTCACTGCACTAGAATATGAAACATGTGACATATAGTCAATCTCATCATCTTATTATGGAGACAAAGCCGATGAAAGTTTGAAATGGGCTGCTAAAAGAGTACTAATAGACTTAACATTCTGCATATTGAACCTACAAAGAACTTTCTTAATGTACCCTTTCTGAATTAGGTACAATTTACTTGCTTTTCTATTTTTGGGAATCTACATACCAAGTATCTTCTTTGCTGCTCCCAAATCCTTTATCTCAAATTCTTCACTAAGCTAAGCTTTGACATTTCTTATCTCCCATTTATCTTTTTTCGCTATTAACATGTCATCAACATAGAGGAGTAGATACACAAAAGAACCATCACTATTTTTTCTTAACATAAACACAACTGATAAAGCTACTTCTTTTGAAATCATGAGAAGTCATAAAGGAATAAAACCTCTTGTATCATTGTCTTGGTGACTATTTCAAATCGTAAAGGGAGTTTTTTAGCAAGCAAACATAGTCCTCTTTTTCTGTGACTGTAAATCCCTCTAGTTGTTGCATGTAAATATCCTCCTCAAGTTCTCCATGCAAGAAGTTGTTTTCACATCTAACTATTCGAGCTCCAAATCATACATGGCGACAACACCAAGCAAGGCTTGAATTGAATTGTGCTTCACAACTGGAAAACACATCTGTGACATCCACACTTGGAATAAGACTGTAACCCTTTGCAACAAGCCTTGCTTTATATATGGGTTCTTCAACTCCTGGATTCTATTCTTTCCTCTTAAATACCCATTTACAACGAACAACCTTCTTACCCTTAGAAAGCTTCACAAGATCCCATGTTCTATTCTTGTGGAGTGATTCCATCTCTTCTTACATGACAAACTTCCACTTTTCTGAGTCTTCACAATTAATAGCCTAGGAATAAGTGGATTAATCTTGATTTGTATCTATATTTTCAGCCACATTTAAAGCATAAACAACTAGATCAGCCTCGGCATACCTTTTTGGATGTTTAATTTCTTTTCTAGTTCTATTTTTGGCAATAGAATGTTTTGGTAAAGAGGCTCTGTTCTGAATTTCTATACTAACTTGATAAGTCGACTCTGTTGTAGATGCTGGATCAATTTGAAGCTCCACCTACTTTTTTTGTTCGTTATTTGAAGAGTCTTTAAGAGATAAGTTAGACATCATAGCAGTTTCATAAAAAATAACATCTATTCTAATCACGACTTTTCTATTTTTAGGACACCATAATTTATACCCTTTTACACCAGCCTTATAACCAAGAAAAAACACATTTAACAAATCTCGATTCCAATTTTCCATTATCAATATGAGCATACACAGTCTTTAAATCAAAATAACTAGCAGGCATACCAGACCATACCTCTAGTGGAGTCTTCTTCTCAATGGCTATAGATAGCGATCGGTTGATCAAAAAAAATTTAGTAGAGGCTACCTCAGCCCAAAATGACTTCAGTAAATTAGTATTCGACAAAATACATCAAACCTTCTCCATGATCGTTCTATTCATTCATTGTGCAATGTTGTTTTACTGTGGAGTATGACGAACTGTCAAGCGTTTCACGAACCCTTCTAATTTGCACAATTCGTTAAACTCGTCAGAACAAAACTCCAAGCCGTTATTTGTACAGAGATGTCTTATCTATTTTTCTATCTGTTTTTCAACCATGGTTTTCCAAGACTTGAATGCGAAAAACACATCGTTTTTCTGTTTTAGGAAGAACGCCCAAACTTTTCTAGAAAAATCATCAATAAGAGTTAACATATAATTAGCTCTAGCTCTCGAAGGCACTCTAGATGGTCCCCAAAGATTAGAATGACTATAATCCAACGTTCCCTTCGTGTTATGGATTCCTCTAGTGAATTGAACTCTTTTTTGCTTCCCAAAAGTGCAATGCTCATAGAACTTCAGTTTGCTAATGCTTTGCACATCAAGAAGTCCTCTTTTGCTCAATTATGCCATGTCGTTTTCACTCATATGCCTTAGACACATATGCCAAAGTCTAGTAACATCATCATCTGACAGGGAAGAGGAAGCAACTACTACATCACTAGTAACAGTACAACCCTGCAAAACATATAACTTGGCAGTTTTTCTCTACCCTTTCATTACAACGAGAAAACCTTTGGAATTTTTCGAAACCCCATTTTTAGCTATGTATTTGTACCCTTTTGAATCAAGAGTACTCAACGAAATAAAATTTCTCTTCAGTTCTGGAACATGTCGTATATCACTAAGTGTTTTGACAACTCCATCAAACATCTTAAAATTAATTGTTCCAACACCTGCGATTTTACATGAAGCATTATTTCTCATCAAAACAACACCTTCAGACATCGTTTCATAAGTTGTAAACCAATACCGATTGGGACTCATATGGATAGTCTAGCCAGAATCAAGGATCCACTCCTCACTCATTTTAGAATTGTTGATAGAAGCAACTAGGAATTCACCATCGTCATAATATTCTACAACATCTTCTTCATCAGATTTTTCTAGTTCTTTTTTTTTTTATTTGCAACCTCCATTTTGATCTTGTTTTGTAACTTATAGCACTCAGACTTAATATGCCTTATCTTCTTGCAGAAGTTAGAGGTTTTACCTTTGTTTGAAGATTTCGGTCTACCCTTAGATTTACTACGAGGATTCTGTTTCTGTGTCCTTCAACGATCATCATCAATATTTCGTTCTTGTCTCCCACGAACAATGAGACCCTCTCCTTGAGAGTTAAATTTAACCATAATATGCTTCATCTTGTCATATGAGGTCAAAGAATCAGAGACCTTATCAACTGTAAGAGATTTGCGGCTATACAAAATCGTGTCTCTAAAGGTTGAATAAGACGAGGGTAACGAACAAAGTAGAATCAACCCTAGATCTTTTTTATCATACTCAACCTCTATGACCTTTAGGTCTGACAAGATTTTTTTAAACACAGTCACGTGTTCATGCATAAATGCACCTTCCTCCAAATAATGAGCATAAAGACGCTACTTCATATGTAATTTACTAGTCAAGGTTTTTGACATGCATAGCTACTGCAGTTTCGCCCATAATGCAGTGGCGGTCTTCTCCTTCATCACATCTTGCAAAATCTTGTTAGACAAATGCAAATTTAATTGCGTTAAAGCTTTTAAAACTTTACACTTCTTTTCTTCCTCAGTCAATTTTGAAGGCATCTTATTTATCCCTAGCAAGGCATCATCCGAATCCATCTGCATAAGGACTGTCTGCATCTTAATCTGCCACAACGCAAATCTAGTGTTGCGATCCAACAACAGAATTTCATATTTTAGTGATTTCATTATCGTGATCAAGATGAACAACCTAGAAGCTCTGATACCAATTTCTGAAAATATATTGTCGATAATGGCAATGTATCGTAAAGAAAAGAAAGAAAAATAGAACACACACAAATTTTACGTGGAAACCCTTTCGGGAAAAAACCACGGGTAAATGAGAAGAAAATTTACTATGTTGAATTCGAGTGATACAAAAGGAGAGATGACTACGTCTATTTATAGGTTTGTAAAACCATATTCTAATCAAAGTCGAATAGAAGTAATGCATTAAGGTTAAAACACCATATTCTAATAAACATCAAATAGAGGTAGTAAGGTCAACCCTCGACCTTCGCCCTTGTAGATCCCCCTATATTGCCACTTGTATTTTACTTTAATAAGAATTTAGGTCACATATCTTTAACATGTAGCCCTACACGAGGTGATCAACCTAGTTCATCAAGTGACTGAGCTTCTAGACAAGCTGCTAGGAGGAAGGGTAAGGGAAAGATAGGAATGGTGGAGTTGTTGGAATCCAAGTTCGACGACGATTATTGAATTTATTGGTTGGTTTTGGGTTGTAAATAATTATACTTGGATTTTTTTTACTTTTCTACTTTAGATTAGGATTTATTTAGTATTTCTTTTATATATTTGTTAACTAACTTAAAAAAAAATGCTACTTCTATGTAGGTTCCTCACATGATGATGCACAACTTTTTGAGCTGAAATTACAAGAGGAGGACATCCCGACCTTACCTCGCAACACTTTCAAGATAAAAAGGGAAGTCCTACCTCTTATCTTTAGATTGGGGAACATTAGGGACAATGTGCATTCTAAAGTGTGAGGGTATACATAGAAATTTTAATTGCTATTTTTTTTCTTTTTTTACTAGTTTTTACAGTTATTTTTTTAAGCTTAGTCCAAAATTTTTAGATTTTATGTGTGGTGCTTGAGCTTGCAGTGATGTAATTGATTGGTTAGAAATTTTATGTTAGCACTTGTTTTTCTTGACACATGTAAATTTAGAATGATCGTAGAATTACTTTAGGTTTTTATAATTGAACTAGTTAGTTCACTTTATTACAACAAGCAATAGGTTAGAAGTGTTTAGGTATACCAAATGATAAGCTGCTACATAAGGAGTCATATATGTTTTTTTTTAAACTGTAAGTAGTTGTAAACTTTTAATTTGCCATGATTGAATCCATGGTTTTGAGATGTCTAAGGATGACCTAAGGCATTGTTTGGTTAAACTAGCCCTATATTTTGCACCCTTAGTACCTATATTTGAGCCTTAAATCGACTTTTCTTAATTAGCCTCATTTTGAAGCCTGAAACTAAAATTGAACATCCACTTATCTTGTCTTGGTCTTATTTTTTTGGGATGCACAAAATTAGACGTCGGGCCATAGATGTTGAGGGACAGGTAGATACATTATAGAGGTTTCAAAAACAATTGAGCGGAAAAGAAAGTAAGAAACAATACAATATAGTGAGTATAGGACTTAAAAATTGTGCTAAAATAAAAAATTAGTGTACAAACAAAAGCATTGTGAGGGTTAAAAGCAAAGAGAGAGAATAAAAGTATAGAATGAGTTAAAAGCAGTGTGAGTGAAAAATAGTGAAATGTTTATAATGTGATCAAAGAAAAATCACATATGTGCTTAAGAAAATTTTCATTTATCTATTGCACTATAACTTGATAAGCTTGCTATACTCATGAATATTGTGTCGTGTCTTCAAATCTTTATATATGGAGAGAAAAGGAATGTGAGCTAAAAGATACACTAGGGGGTGAGTAGGGAACAACATTATGTGCCAAACTACCATTTTGGTGCTTTTATTCCTTGAAACTCGAACCAACCTTAAGCATTAGAACGTTACAAGCCTAAAAGTCCTATGTGATCTAGGCAATTCGATTCATGGATGAAAGTCATGATAAGCTGTATGAGATATGGTTGCTTGCATTTTTTTAATATAAATGTTATAACTATGTAGTATATTTTGATGAAGTCATATGTTTGATCACCTTTGCACTTGTTGATATTGTAATTTAGTGAACTCTCAAGTTTAATCTTAAAAGTTATGAGTGTTTTACATATCACATTGAAATTGCATGTTAAAGAAAAGAATTCTTAGTATTTATGTTTCGAACTAATTTCCTGTCATCAAAAATGCTTAAGGGACATCATTATTGCATGTTGTATGTTTTGTTGCTCGAGGACAAGCAAAGACTTAAGTGTGGGGGCATTTGATCTGCCATAATTTATTATGGCAAATTAAGCTCTTTTCACTACTTAAGGAGCTTGTAGTTAAGTATTTTTTTTTATGTTATTTGTATTTACTTTGAGAAATAATGAGTTTTAGTTTAGATTGAATAAATTGAGATTTTATGATGTATTATGACCTTTTACGCCGATTCGGGCCTAAAGTGGGACTAACAAGTTAATTGAGTGTGCAGGATAACAACCTAAGCATAGGATTCAATGGTTTGACCTGAATGTTGCAACATTCAAGAGGGAAGTCGCGACATTTGAAGCAACCTCAACACTTAGCCAAATTTCCAACCAAAATCCACGAGGCAAGCTATTGGACACAAAGTCACGACATCGACATAGCGAAGTTGCGACATTCACTGCAATCTTAGAAATCTAATTTTCTACCCACAATGTTGCGACATTGGCTAGAGGATGTTGCGACATTGACTTGATGAGCCAAAAATACTGCAAGGTGTTTTTGTTCACACAACCTTAGTTAACTTGTAAATCAGTTTATAATCGACCTAATTAGGTCATAATAAACTAAGACTATAAATATTGGCTCAAAACATCAGTTTAAGGAGTTTATTTTAGGTTTTTAGTTTGTAGTTTATTTAGATTTTAGATTTTCTTATTTCTTGTTCTATTACTTTTCAGTTTTTAATAGAAGTTCTTTCCAGCTTTGTTCTTTGTTCTCTTTTATTTTGTTTTTTTATGCTTTAAGCCAAATTGATAATCAACATCGTTTGTGGGTTACCGTAGCCGTTCCATCCATCGCAACTCTTGGATTCACCGAATTCTTGAGAATTTCTTACATGCTTTTTTATTTTCTGTTGTTTGAATGTTTGATAATTGGGTAGGATTGATTGCATCTAGAATGGTCAGTAACTAAACCCCTAGAAAGGTTGATTGATTGAAGTGGGCGTGGTTAGCTTAGAGTTAGGGTTCTTAAATCAAGTAATTGGATTAGGTTGAATATGCTTAAACCCTAGAATTGATGAATCTAGGAAGTAATTTAGGTAAATGAAATCGAAAGGGTATTCAACTTAGCCCAATTTAGTTCCATCAGGTCGAAAGATAAGTAGAGTAAGTCGATTAATTAATTTATTTATAGGTCAAAAGGTATTAACTATATTAGTTCATAATTAATTGGTAAACTTCCCGACTCTAGGTTAATCACAACCATAGGTATTAATTTTTCTTCTACTTGTTAAATTTGATTATTAATTTGGAATTTTTTTTATTTATGCACTTTAATTCTTGTCACTTTGAACTCTTAATTTTAGTGGTAGAGGTATTATGATAAGTAGACTAGTAGCTATCTAAACCTAATTTAGTGTTTCAGTGTTTACTGTTAATTTAGTTTAAACAGACCTCCCTTGGGTGTGATCCTTGAAATACTTTCAAAGTGTTTCGTTGTATAATTAACTATATTACAATTTGACTTATACATTTGCACACACTACATATCATTCTATATTTAATTGCAAATTTCTAAGCTCCGGTGCATGTACGCTGGGGCACGATCATCTAGTCAGTCACATCCATGTCTCTATCTTATAGGAGTCATCCCCTCAAATGCCTAAGACAAAGTATCTCCCCAGTTGGACTTGATAGACGACATGTTTAGGTTCATCTACTAATATAAGCTATCTTTTTGTATTATGATCGAACCACGTAATACCGCTTAGTATTAGTTAAACATTAGAAAACTAGTGAGTTAATATTTGCTTCCATTTTGCTTTACATGAAAAAATCATTGAGGACAATATACAAAGGGTAATAATGTAATTCATGAATAATTTTATTGAACCATTCTATTCAAAAAAATTACAAGTCTACAAACAAATATATTACACTTAGGGCACTAGATCCAACACTTTGCCCAAGTAAGAGAAACCTACTATAATTAGCCTATTCAAAGGAAACATAAACCTGTTCACTTGGTTAGTTGCACGAATGCTAGGCACCAACCCAAAAATCATCAATCAATCCTTTAATGTCAACGCAATGGCTAGGCCTGTCAAGCAAGGAATTGAATATTTGTGCAAAAAAGGGTTCGAGTAGTTAAAGAAAAAATGAAAAAAATGATGAAAATTAACTTTAATAAAGAAGTCACATCTCCTAGGTAGTTATCTACTGTCGAGATAGTAAGAAAACCAAACAAAAAATGATGCATATGCATAGATTTCAAAAATTTTAACAAAGGTTAGCTAAAAGACAACTTTCCACTTCCATCAATCAACATGCTAGTCAAGAGCTTCTCTATGAAGCAACACATAAAGTGTATGCAAGAGGCCTTAGAGACCTTAAAAGGTTACACCATGATGTTAAACCTAACCAAGTGCACCTTTCCTTTAAATTCTTAGGGTTTATAGTCTTAGAAAGTGATACTGAAGCCTTAAAAAATATAAAGGCATAATAGATTTAAACCCCCAAGAGCATAAAGGAATTTCAAAAACAAATAAAAAGAGTGGTTTCTTTGAACATATCCATATGAGAAAGGTTTATCAGTGCTTACCTTTCTTTAGAGAATTAAAATTAGAAGGAAAATACAAATCTCACACAATGATTTCAACACCAGTCAACGCACAGTATCTAGTGACACTATTATGGCTGTGTTTGTATCCTCTTTCCATGAGTGTTGTCAGAGCCAAGCCCTTGAACTTCTAGAAATGACAATACTTCCACTCACATAGGTAGATCCTATCAAGAGTATTCTCTTAATTATAACACTCTAACATATTTATGTTATGAGTTTATTAAGAGTATAATACTCTTACCATTTGCTTATCTTTACAGATGCTTAATACTTTTTACCCTGTGATGATATATTATATATTATTTTATATTTCTAACAGTCACGTATTAATGATCTACTTTGTCTCATTAAACTCAAGACTTGACGTTATACCAAGCGTTGATTTGAGTTTCCATCATGGGTGACTAAAATATTATAGGCTTGTACCTCATCCCTAAATTTCCAAATTTTCAATAGGGTTATGTTAATTATGTATACCACATGGTGAACCTTTATATATATATTTGTGTCTTGAAAATTCACAAGGACAACATCCCCATCATGTTCAAATACTCAATCTTTTGCAAAAGAATGCTATCAAGGATATCCTTTCTACTATTGTCAAATTACAGTGATTACTTTATCTTTTCTTATCATTAAAATTTGACATTTGACTACTTTATTTAAGTTTTGATATCCAAGAAATTAATTTCACAATCACCAAAAATATGAAACCATACATCATGACTTTTTCACCAAGTTGTTATAAAGATGCCTCGAATCCCTTGGTGAAACTAGAAAACGTATTTTTTATTTGTCATAGCTTCTTTCAAAGTCTATACAAGACTTTAAAATATTTTTGCATTAATAGTCAAATACCACTATTTTACTTAACACACAGCATATATACAAAAGGGTGTAACATATATAGTTATAACGCTGAGGTTTGTGCAAGTGTACACAGTCGTTATCAAGTAATAAGTAAGTATCGAGTTATCATCTTCACAGGGA
>JABEZY010120162.1:0-10702 GCA_013467495.1 Gossypium gossypioides
TTAACTCGACTCGAACTCGAAAAACTGAATTACTTATTCGAGTTGACTTGAGAGAATCAAATAACTCGTTTCAATTAACTTGAAATTCAATTTTTTTCGGTTTTTTTGAGTCGAATTGAATTTTACTCACCCTTATTCGAGTGTGCTTGAGCATATAATATATTTTAAATTAAAAGTTTGAAAAAATTATAAATAGTTTAGAAATTGCATAAAAAAATCTAGAAAGAATAGTTTTTCTTTTAAGGAAATTACAACAATAAGTATAATGCAATTCATAAATAATATCTATGCAATCAACTAAAATCAAATATCAACTCAACAAAAAGTATAACAAACTCATAATCTGAATGCAATTGAACTTAGACTAAAATTAATTTATCTATGACCCACACATAATGGAACTTAAACCTATAATAATAATAATAACAAATCGAATGTCAAACTCTAAACTTGAAATTAATCTAAATATTACAATATAATAATTTCTTAATAATTTTAAAAGCGAAAACTATTAAAATAGTCACTTTTGTTTATCTCATTTATATTTTAGTCACTTATGTTTGAAATGTTATGTTTTAGTCACTTACGTTATTGCGTTGTAACATTTTAGTCACTGAGCCGTTAATTACTGTTAACGGTGTAACGGTAAGCTAACGTGACAAGTTAAATCATCATTTAAAACAAAAAATTTAGGTTAATTTATACAATCGGTCCCCATATTTCTTCGTTTTGAGCAATTTAATTTTTTTATTTATGTTTTTTTAACTTTCAATTTTTTCTTTTTGTTTTTCCATTTTCTTCTGATTCTCCTTCAGTTTTCCTCCCTTCTCCATTTCTTTTGACTTAGTTTTTCTATGTTTTCCATTTGTTAAAACTAGGCCCTATACTTTTTTATTTTTTTAACAATTTAATTTTTTTCAAGTGAGGCGAGCTTGTGGACTAGTTTTAACAAATAGAAAACATAGAAAAACTACGTTAAAAAATGAAGAAAGGAGGAAAACAGAGAGAGACTCAGGAGAGATTGAAAAAAAAAAAGAAAAATTAAAAGAACATAAAAAAATAAATTGCTCAAAATAAAAAAATATGGGGACCAATTGTAGAATTTAACCTAAAATTTTCGTTTGAAATGATGATTTAACGTGCCACGTCAGCTTACTGTTACACCATTGACGACAATTAACGGTTCAGTGCCTAAAATGTTACAACACGATAACATAAATAACTAAACCATAACCTGAGACAAACAAAAGTGACAATTTTGATAGTTTACTCATTTTAAAACTCAAATGCACTCTATAATGATAAGCTTTTTACCATTTTCTAGAAAATAGAAACGAAGTCCAACAAACTTCAGACCTTAAGGCCCAATCTTTGTACCTCTTCCAAACCCAATGGATAGCTTTTTACCCTTTCCTTAAATTTTGCATTTCCTCCTAATTTTTCTTTTCTGTATACAATGAAAACCTTGATTGATTCTTTTAAAATATTTTTTCCGAGCATTTTGAATCATATATAAATAATATTAATTGTGTTTTTACGGCGACGGTGAGGCTGTTATAATTTACGAATTAAAATCTGAATCGCTAAAGCATTTGTGGATCAATCGAGAGTTTTGACCGGTGAGAACTGGAATTTTATCAATCAAATCCTTAATTCCGATTTTGTTATTGTTGCTAATGAATTATTGAGCTTGTTTATCTATTGATTTGAGAGTTCTTGAGTGGTGCATTTTGATTCCTTGTTAATTGTTTTATGTTGCTGAAATCTAATAATTAGTAGCAAAGGTGATTTTGGAACTGTAAAACATTTATGGTTTCTTATGTTGCGAGCTGATACTAGTTTCATCTCAGTTTTAATTTTTTTCGGCCATCATCTCATTTTTCGTTGGAGTCTCACATTTTTAACAGAAACTGGGCCATTAGTGGATCTATCAGCGACAATGATGGTGTCTTCAGTAACAGAGTGAAAAGAATATCATAGAGGTACATTCTCTAAGTAAAATTAGATTCGACTCAGAAAAAATCGAAAAAGAAATTCAAATGTTGAATTATTCTAATTGAGTTGTTCAGTTTTTTAACCAATTCCAATTAGTAATTCGGTTTTTTGAATTGGAACGAGATCAAATATCCGGATTAAGCAAATCGAGGTAGTTTTGGATTAAAGCTATAATTTTAATTTTAATTCTGTCTTTTACACTTTCACATTTCAGTTTTCTGTTTCCCAATTAGGAAAATCCCATCCCCGATTTTGAAACCCCAACTTTCTTCTGACTCCCGATTTCTATTCCATTCTTTGCGTCTGTGTTCATTGGCACTCCGGTCGATTTTAGGTATCTTTCAACTTCCCTTTTTCGTTTTTCCTTGGTTTATCTCTTTTGGGATTTCTTTCTTGCTTTGCTTTACCTTTTATCGTAAAAGGATTAATCCTAGATTAAATAACATAACTGGAATGAGCAGAAACTTGAAAGTGCCCTTATTATTTTATATTTTTGAAACTGATAGCTGGTGTCTCTTTTGGCTTGTTCTTTCTGTCTTATAATTGTCATCTGTTTCTCTTCTCTGCTTCCTATCTATCAAGCACTTTGGGGTTAAATTGACTAATGATAGTTAGAAATGAGGTATTTAAAAGAGGCAAGAAGAGTGAGAGAATAGGTTAGCGACAAGGAGACCATCCATTGGTTATTAAGCATGAAGGAAAAGGACCATGTTCTTATGAATGATGAAGTTCTGTGTAAGTGCTAATATATTTGGTTCTAAATACTCAATGCAACTATCTCCTTCATATTGTTTGTTTCCATAATAAGATTAAAGTGCACGTTTTTAAAAGTTCTTTTTAAGTTACAAGATAGATTAATGATCCCTCAAATCCCACTGTTATATTCTTCAGGGATGACATTAATGCATTTCTACGGTCCCCAAGAACTTTAATCTTCACTTCTAAAAAGTCTATGGCTTTCATTTATTTTTTTAATTTGATCTTTTGTTTGAGTAATCATGGCTGCTTTGCATTTTCCTGTCATCTTTAGTTTGTTTTTTTTTCTTTTCATGTTGGCAGCATAATTGCTGCCATGAATTTTCACCAAATATTACCATTGGAGGGTCAAAGATGGAAATTTAGTAACAAATGGAAAAACTTGTTTGTTAGTTAGCTGATCTTATCAGCTTCTTCAATGGATAAAGATTTGATTATCATTTTCAGTTAGATGAAAATTAAGGATGATTTAATTATCTATTTTTTAGTAAAGAGTTATTCAATTACTATTCTTTACTTATATCCTGTGGTTAATTTGAACTATTATAAACTCAAACAAATATATTCGATTTAACTCGAATTTCATATCATTCTACTCAATTCGAAAACTTTTCAAATTGAGTTTGGTTGATAAAATAGGACTCATCAACTCTACTAACTTGAACTTTTTTTACTTGATTCGACTCGACTCGATTGAACGCTCACCCCTAATTCTCATGTTACTTTTGATGTTTAATTAGCTTGGTTTCAAATTCAGCAATATCATTGTTGCCTCTGTTACAGTACTGGTGTGTTTACCATTGATTTTTGATGTAGGTGGGAGGGATCAAAGGATGTGACTTCTTGAATGCCTATTTTTTTTCTTCATCTTAAAAGTTTATCTGCAATGGTTATTAATGAATAAATGATCTTTTGGAAGCATTGAAACAAGATAGCTGCTTTTCTTATTGTAATGTTTAGTGAATCAGAATCTTGGAATTTTTTTTTTGGTAATTATCATTATTGATGCAAAACTGCTGGAATAAGTACAAATGTTTTGTAGTTAAAACAAAAAAAAGAAAAAGAAATTGAGTGAAAGCTGGATGAGTTGGGATTTATTTGGAGGGGGTTCAACTAAAGCACTGCCCATTTAACATATTTCTCTCTGTATTGCTTTCAGTTTTGCATTAGGATTTGGGATTTCTGGAAATGATTTTCTAGGGAAGCTATTGTCAATAATGGTAAGAAGAAACCTGAAAAAGATTGGTATGAGAGGGAGAATTACAAGCTGGAGAAGGCAATGCAAAAGAAAGTGGTATTTCGGATATGTCAGCTGAGAATACGAATGATGTTTCCAATTGATCAATAGAGCTGGCTGGTATGAATAAGAGAAAAGGTGGATAACAATGAAAAGAAGAAGGATCGAATAAAAAGAGGAAATCAGAGTTTTATACAGATGAAAAGGAAGCCGAGAAGGGTCAGAAGAAGTATAAGAAAAGTAAAGATGCATTTGGTGAAGTTAGAGAGATTTCAATGGATGCTTGTTTGGGTGGAAAAGAGAGCATGGGACAAGAAAGTAACGAGGTAACATTTGTGGAGAACAACTTTGGTTACAAAGCAAAAAGGATGCGAAACAAAAAAAGCTTGAAAGGTTGTAAGAGAATATCCGTTGGACCAGTTTTGGTGATAACCTGCAAAGCAGAGGCTTTGCTAGTTGTTGCAAAAATGATATGGAAGCTTAGCATCTTCTATGGTAGCAGAAGGCACATGGGCAGATGCTGATAACATGCTGGATTCTCTATCTAGCTTGGATGCTTGCTCCATGGAAGATGTGGACCAGCACAATCTTATTTAGAATAGGTCTGGAGATTCATGTCAAAAACATTGGAACTGGATGGGCAATCAGTATGGCCCGCATAGGGACAAGTCTTTTGCTGAACAAGTTGAAATTCTTGCTAATTGATATCTCCCATACATGCTTGATGCAAAGGAGTCCTATAGTAGCAATGCCCAGTTGGTCTGCCATAGCTGCGGTGCTGTTTTTATCTTCTGGAAATGGCTTCTTGATTACAAATTAATTTGGAGTTGCATGCATTATATTAGCTTATTGGTTGATTATCTAATAGCTCTTAGAGCAATTTCCTATTAGATCCCTTGATATATGTTTAGATCTCCTCTTAATGGTGCTAATATCTTTAATATATGGATCTTAAGGTCTCTTAACTTGTTTGTGCGTAATCCACTCAATAGGCTTGGTATTGAATAATCCTGGAGGATTAAACTATAGTGTAGTGGGCAGCTTATTTCTCAGTTTTGCTAATAGCCAAAAAAATACGTTTTCTATAAGATTTTATTCCTAAAGTTTGATTGTGGTTTGTAACAAAAATTATAAATCTAATCTGTGTTTGCTTCTGCTCCCATATCCTTGATTTCCTATAAGAATGTAATTGAATTCCGAGTTTTGAATTTTGCTTGGTGCCTGGAGATGGATCTGATACTGGTTTATTCTGCTATAAATTTCCTCATTTGTTTGCTTTTATGAAAAAGATGACACTTCGGGAAACAGAAAGAAAAGGGGAGAAAGAAACCTCTTAGTTGAGGATGATAAGTTTGTTTTGATCTATAATAGCATCAAACTTTTACACTTAACCTTCTTAAAAACTTGCCTAGAATAACATATGATGAGTGTTTTTGTTCACCAATGTTTTGATTTGGCCATGGTGGTCAATGGTGATTAGATGTACTATATATGAGTAAGATAGGTTTGCTTGATGTTTTACATAGGTTTATGTTTTTGATTCAACTTCCCTCTTCAATCGTGCACTTCCAAAGTAGTTGCACCTCCAAAGCATTACCAATAACTATTTGCTGATCATCTCCAATGAAAAAAAACCACTGATGTGTTTCTTTCCCTGCCTTTTTTCTTTTTTCAACTCATTTGGTGTACTATAAGCTGCTTCTTACTGCATAAATAGTTAAATGCTCATTACAAATGGCAGAATTTGCTAATATGAGTGCATAAACTATTACTTGTCTTTTTTGCAATATTAATATTTGCTAGAATAAATCTGTATTTTGATTTGTATTTATTAGGAACAGAGCTTATTTCCATTTAAATAACATTCAGTTTCTGTGCTTCCATTCCCCATTCCCAACTTGCTCTGCTGCATTCTCTCTGTGCAATTAAAAAACATGTGGCCCTCGCATGCTAGGTATTGGGGATCATTTCCAGCTGTTGTTGTTTAGATTACACCAGTTTCAGCAGTCCTATCTACTGCTTGTTTTTCTCATGTTTTTATAACAAAGAATATTTTACTATTATTGTTGCAGGTGATTGCCTTCATGGCTGACCTGAAGCACAGGATTCTTATGGTTTCTGATTTTTTCTATCCCAACTTCGGTGGTGTCGAGAATCACATCTATTATCTGTCACAATGCCTACTAAAACTTGGTCACAAGGTCAGAAAATTTCTGTAAGTTCGTAGGTTCTAATTCTTGTTTGTGAGCACTGTTTTCTATTTGACCATGAGCAAAGAAACTGGAAAAGAGGAATGATGTTTTTTCTTTTTCCCCAGAAAAGAAGGGGGAATGATTTTAGATCCACTACTATAAAGAGGAAATCTTTTTTTTTTCAAAGAAGGTTTTAGATATGCCATTGCTTAGGTAGAAGAATACTATAATATCCCTCTCTGGAAGGGTTCTCTCTATATTTCTTTCTCCTTTTCTCTGCTCTGCATTTTTTTACTAAACCTGATATCCTTTTGTTTTACTTCTTTGGTCGATAAGAGACATCATATTTTAAAATTCTTTGGTCCTTTTCTCTATCCAACTCCATTTTACCTTCCGTTCCTGCAAATTAATGTTTCTTTTTTTCTTCAAACTCTCAATGCAATAGGTACCAAATTTCAGTCCTTTTATTTCCCTAAAATGGATGATATATTTACTCTATTATTGCAGGTGGTTGTTTTGACTCATGCATATGGAAATCGATCTGGGGTGAGATACATGACAGGTGGTCTGAAGGTTTATTATGTACCGTGGCGGCCATTTCTTATGCAGAATACATTCCCGACTATCTATGGAACATTCCCAATAATTAGGACTATACTTCTTCGGGAAAAGATATCACTTGTGCATGGTCATCAAGCCTTCTCAACTCTATGCCATGAGACTTTGATGCACGCACGTACGATGGGATACAAGGTTGTATTTACTGATCATTCATTGTATGGTTTTGCTGATGTGGGAAGTATCCACATGAACAAGGTTCTGCAATTTACTTTGGCAGATGTAACCCGGGCCATATGTGTTTCTCATACAAGCAAGGAAAATACAGTGCTACGGTCAGGTTTGCCGCCTGAAAAGGTTTTTGTGATACCTAATGCCGTGGACACAGCTATGTTCAAACCTGCTCAACAGCGCCTTGGCCGTGATGAAATAGTTATTGTTGTGATAAGTAGGTTGGTTTATCGGAAGGGTGCAGATTTACTTGTGGAAGTCATTCCGGAAGTTTGTCGTTTGTATCCCAATGTGAGTTGCTCAGAGCATGTTGTTGCTGAAAAGATTTTGATTTATTGGCTTGTTCTGTTACTAGTCAGTTGTCATGGTATTAGTTAGAAATGAGCAGTTCACCCAGTTCTTATGTTGCTTCACCAGCTACTGGCAAGGGTATGAGATGGTTGGATTTTTTAATTACCTATGTCCTTTGGTTAGATATTCTGCAATGATGGGTAGTGTTGTTGCTACTGGCTAGACTAAGCATAAAATGGCCACCATTATATATCCATATGAACTGTTGGCCATTTTTACGTAAATTTGGTGTATAGTCCCTATTTACATACGAAAGATATGTTTATGTAGAATAAATATCCTGCCTTTTCAGCAGTGTCTGCCTATGTGATGAATGTAATTGCCCTTTTATGGTTCAATTTATGTTAGTCTTGGAAAATATTTCAGTAGCCATTCTTTTGGTTTGCTTTCTGCAGTTAGCATGAGAGGAGTTAGTTGCAAAAGGGTTTATTACGGCTTTCTAAATTATGATGGTTCATCAGTTATAGGCCTAAAAATTAGCATGTTTAGCCAACTGCCATGTTGCACCTGCTCTCTCTCACATACACAAGCCTCTTACATCAAGACATCTGAATTTCTGCTACGCTTACACATTGCTGATCCATTGTCATGTTTTAAGTTTTAGTTAAATCTTTCAGTTTGTAGGTTATAGTTCCTCATTTGGATGAAGACTTGGTATTTAGTAGAAAGTACGACTGTACTCTACATGTTAGTCTGCACTGTTATTTTGAGTTATTTTCTCATTTTTAAACACCTGCGAAGGTACGTTTCATTGTTGGTGGAGATGGACCTAAACGAGTGCGGTTGGAAGAGATGAGAGAAAAGCATTCTCTCCAAGATCGAGTTGAGATGTTGGGGGCTGTACCACATGCTTCTGTAAGGTCTGTGCTGATTTCTGGCCACATATTTTTAAACAGGTAAATTTTTGGTTCCTACAGACCACCCGTTTTTAGTTTATTACTTTTTTATGCAACCAGAAGCCACAAAGGAAAAAAAAAGGGAAAAGAAGAAGAAGAAGAAGAAACACAAAGAAGACAAATTAACATTCCTTGATCATTCGATAATCAAGTGTAAAGGCTGATCAACTTAATTGCTTTTCCTTTTGACAGTTCTTTAACTGAAGCTTTTTGTATAGCCATATTGGAGGCTGCAAGTTGTGGACTATTAACTGTCAGCACACGTGTAGGAGGTGTCCCAGAGGCATGTATTTCAAACTGTCATTAACCTAGACATACCAAACTGGTTTATGCTTTTGCACCTAAAAGGATTGAAATTTATTTAAGATATCCTCTAATTTTCCATTTATTTGTTTTAGGTTTTACCCGATGACATGATAGTACTTGCTGAACCGGATCCTAGTGACATGGTACATGCAATTAGGAAGGCAATATCTATCCTTCCTAATATTGATCCACAGGTTATGCATGATCGAGTAAGTAATTTTCATTGACTTCATATAGTAATTTTGAACTGCGTGAGGTGGACAAATGCATATTTCTCTTTTTGTGGCAAGATGAAGAGACTTTATAATTGGAACGATGTTGCTGAAAGGACTGAGATTGTATATAATCGTGCCTTGAAATGTTCTGATCAGAGTCTCCTAGAACGACTTTCCAGGTATGCCATCAAATGTTTTCCCCGAAGATGATGCTCACAAATTTGATTTAGCCAATAAGATGGTTTCATGCTTTTCAAGCACCTCTGATTTCACTGAAAGGTTTTTGGTATAATGTTGAGTGTATGGCATGGATATTTTCTTATGTGCTTTTAGTATGGAAGGCAGGAAGATTAAAAGTTGGCTTATTAAGTAATTAAATAAAAACTTACATACAACCTTGCAATCATCAACTGTATATACACTCAAGCTCGCATTATCTAGTTGTGAACAGGACTTGGAGAGAGTATTGAACATAATTATGTGTTTGTTATGGGTATACCAAACTTTTAAAGCTTTTCTTTATATTTTTAAGTTGATACCCTCTTGTTTTTGTTTTGCGTTGGACATGGGTATTTCAGGGACAATGGAGAATCTGAGTAATATACAAAGTGGTAGCTTTTAACTTTGAATATTTGGTAAAATCATCACATTATTTTTGAGTTATTACCAAGGATGCTAATGAGGTGATGTTTTGTTAGGTATCTTTCATGTGGAGCTTGGGCAGGCAAGCTGTTTTGTTTGGTTATGATAATCGACTTTTTGATATGGCGTCTGTTAGAACTGTTGCAGGTACATGGTGTTTTTTTTTTCTTTTTGGTATGATCCCGTAAATTTAAATTAGTCAATTGGGTGAATCAGTTTGGTTTTTAATCGGCTCAATTTGGATAAGGTCAATTCAAGTTTTAAAATTTTTTGGTCATTTGAGTCTGGATTAGTTTCAGGTTAGGGTCATTTTGGGTTATTCCAGGTTCGGGGTTGTTTTTGGTTTGAGGCTCAGGTTTTTCGGGTCAGTCATTATGGGTTTGGACCATGTCGAGTTTTGTTCATTTTGATTTTGAGTCGTTTCGGGTTTGGGTGGCTTTGTGGGTTTTGGTCATTTTATATTAAGACTAGACGGGTTGGATGGTTGGACCAGGTTTTGAGTTTTGGGTCAAAACTTGACAGTTATACATGAAGTGATGGTTTGTTTTTGTTTATAGTTTTACTTAATCTACTATACTGTTGTTACTGCTTCACCAGCCTGCAAAGGATATCGAGGAGGTGCCTGATGTGGCTCTACGCTGCTATCAACACGGAGAAAGGATTGAAGAAATATATCGTTGCAAATCAGAATAATAGTATAGCAATAGTTTTCGAGTTTATAACAATATTATTAGCTTCAAATATTTGACTTTTCGTCTTCAAGCATTGTACCTTATTCCATTCTATTCTTTATGCATTTTAAGTAAAAATGTCATTGCTGCAATCCACTTCTGAATGTGCTTTCTTGAAATCCCATGTTTTTCACTTCATTTTAATTATTATTCACAACGAGGCCTTGGCATAGTTAAAAGAGGTTTTGGGCAGGTTCAAAATTTATCATGCACAACTTTCAGTTTCACGGTACATTATCGCCAAACCTGAATTTTAGTTCAGTTAATAGTAGTTATTCGGACATGTATTTGTATTTTGATATTTTGATTATAATTGCTATCATTTAAAAAATTATTATTTACAAATATGATTTTACAATTAATGAGTTTTTAAAAAATGCATTATATTATGTTTTACTTTGTTTAAAAAAAAAATTAAAACACGTTTTAAGTAATTTTTTTTCAAAAAGAGATGATATCGCAGCTTATTGGTTTATGTATTCAATGTTCTTTTTATTATGAAAGATTAATGTGCCTTATTTTGGTTTTCACGTGGGATTTAATGTACCCATACAATCTGGTAACAGCAATTTTCTTTTGGTGGGGCGGGGGG
>JABEZY010213928.1:0-10938 GCA_013467495.1 Gossypium gossypioides
ATAAAAAATTAATGATTTGATCAATTTAATCACTGATACAATATTAAAATCATGATTATCAGTAATGTAGTAGGAGAATAGTGGCACTTTAGACACAATTATAAATAACTATGTAAAGGCTAATAGGTGTAGGACGATGTGATTTACAGAATTAATATCACCGACCTCATTCAACAAATCTAAACATAGAGAAATGACATCATTCCCAATAACATCCCAAAAAGTGCGAAAAATATACCAAGTATACTGTCAATCCTTGGAGCCTTATTCGGGTTTATCTAAAAGTAAGTGGTAGATACTTCATTGGCAATAAGTTCAGCCCATAAGTGGTAGATACTTCATTGGCAATAAGTTCAGCCCATAGACCTTCATTCATAGGCAAAGTAACACAAGGAGAGATGACATTAATAATTAACTCCAAAGTACCTCCCTTTTGAGTTTGAAACAAGTTTGCAAAAATACCCAATAACAGCATCTTGGATTCCTAACTCTGTCTCAACCTATTAATCCACTGCTTTCTTCTCCTTACGGTTGGCTTGTGTATGGAAAAATAGTGTTGTGATCCCTTTCCCTTATCCAACCTATTAGATTACTTCTTTTCCAATGTACCATGCATTTCCGAACACTCAAAACAAAGCTTCCCTATTGAAACTTTTCTTAGTTATCTGCTTACCAACAATCCATTTTTTTTTTACCCTTTTATTGGTGATTCATCCTTCTTGAGAATATCTTCAACATCTATTCCTTCAACATCAATAAGTTGGAGTTCACTCAGAAGTTTGTTAATCTCGTTTTCCATGTTCAAGAACATCACAACAAACCATAGCACAAAGAAGGGAGACAAAATTCTCAAAATTGATATCTTTCCTTTATTCAAGTAAGAGGGGAACAAAAACAAGCTTTGGGAAAATTACCAAATTAACAAGGTGAACTTACAATGGACAAGTTAGGAAAGATAAGACTTTCCACCAATAAAAGTTAACTCGAAGCAAAATAAGGTAACAAATAAAATAGAAGGCCACAAATAAAGAGTTGCTTAAGCACACTCACAAGGGAGTGGCACCCACAAATAAAGAGTTGCTTAAGCACACTCACAAGGGAGTGGCACCCTTATGCTTCCATCAAAACTTATGTGCTAGTTCACATTATCCTACATAATTGTGTAACTATTCCTACCCACCAAAACCGCTTGCAAACCACCATAAACACCCTCTACTTGTCACCACTAATTGAAACTAAACTTTCTATTAGACCTAAAATCGTAGCCAATAAGTCTATAATCTTAAGAACTAAGCTTCTTAATGTCGTGATCAACCTACTCTAGTGAAAACTGTAAAAGCCAAGCATCAAAATAGAAGAAAACCATATCGAAAAAGATAAAAAATACCCATCATACCTTCACACCAAACCCTCATAACCAATCACTCCACCATGTCAACTCAATGATGGAGGAGAAACCTTACTACCCTTTATACCATCGGTGCTACTAATATACTACTAGGATGTCCGAAATGATTTTAGGGCAATGTTAAGAGATGCAAACGAGACTATTGTTGTAACACCCTTTACCCAACCCGATCACCGGGTTTGGGTACCAAGTGTTACAATTAATTCAAGTTACAAAATTTATCTTTCGAACTTGTTTTAATTATAAACTTAGACAACATTGAATTGTGAACCCACATTTACCATACAATTTATTTCAAAACTGTGATTAACATCTTTCAAAAATCAACTTTAAATAAATTGCCTATTATACAAGTACTTAAAATTTTACAATAATTTTTGCCGTACTAAGCCCAAATATTTACACTTATTACGACTTCAGACTTAATTCCAAACCATACGCTAGTTCAATCCCTTGAGACATAGTCTCTAAGAGTATCTCTCTATATGCATGATACAACTATTACCATATGCGTGGTCTTGGTGATAACTGGCATAGTCCCTCTACACAATCCCCAAGTCATCCCTTGACCATACATTCAAGATAAAACACACATAAGTTCGGGTGAACTTAGTGAGATTCTGTGCAGCGTTAGTCATAAAAGACTTTAAATTTTTGGATAAATAAGAATAAGAATAATAATAAGAATACATAATTAAGACTCCTTGGTTGACTTAGAAGATTCTGTAGTTTGACTAGTATGGTTGACGCCCATGCGTTCTCTGTACAAATAGTTGGCGGACATATCATTGACTTAATCGTAGGTGTACTATTTCAAGCAACCATTTTCTACGACTTAACCTTGTCTGGCTCCATCTCGTGCTTCTATTTTACTACTACTACTACTACTACTATTGCTACTACTACTACTACTACTACTACTACTACTACTACTGGCGAACTTGCAATTGTTTTTACCATAACAATAGATCTTTACATTGATCCATTCATTCCACACTAAACTCAATATATATTTACCATATTACCTTGATGATTATCTTCTTTTGACTTAGCCCTTGCATAGACCATTCTTTAAAAGAAGACTCATTCTAACATCCTTATTTGTAGTATTGAATATGAGATTTGGCTAATACATAAACACCCCATTCTTTGCGGGACTTGTACTTACAAAATAGTTCCATAGGATTTTCCCACTTTAGACCATTCTACTAAGACACTCCCAGTAGCAGATAGTTCTCGACAGATTATCTCTTTTTCAAATTTCCCTTGGCGAACTTCCACATCTGATAGTCTCAAGTGGACTTCCTCGCGCTAAATAGCCCTTACAAACAACCTCATCTTTAGTTAATTCCTGATGAACTTTCCACCCAAGATAGTCCTTGGTGGACTTCCCTTTTAAGAGAGTCCTTGGCGAACTTCCCATCCTCTTTTGGCAACCTCTTTACCCCTGAACACTTAAAATTAAAACCTGAAGAACCGATTTGTTACCTTATCGCTAATGATGGTTTATACGCCAACTCTGGCGGACTCTTAATGGCATATACTTATTTGCCAATACTTTGAAGGAAATTCCCCTTCTTCTCACATATACCCACGTTTAAAACGCTTCAACCAATTTCTCCTAGCTTCGCATTTTTGGCAGATTCTCTTATCAACATGCTCGCCAGTGTTTTCAAACGCGCCATGATCATCATGTCAGACTACTCTCTACGTGAGTCATACAATGACTTCTCTTTCTATGCCTTGACAGGCTTCCTTGTTTACTATCTTGGTGGACTCAATATCGCCATAAGGTGTACCTTTTCACAACTGGATCATGCCATGGCTAACCATGGACTTTTGATTCCAAATAATTTGTAAACCCTTTTTCAAGTGTCGCCCCGAAAGTCTAATAGATAACCGTCAATACAGTGTCGCCCTGGAGGACCAGTAGATAACCATTAATACGGTGTTATCCCAAAGGAGCAGTAGATAATCGTTAACACGGTGTCGACCCAAAAGACCAGTAGACATCCATTCTACAATGCTGCCAAAGTCCCTTGAATCCCCTATCAATCCGTCCATTCCTCCATTACGCCAATTTCCTATCTTTACTAACCCGTCAAAATAACTCTCTTCGTACTCCACATTTTATAAACATACAATTCATGCAAGGCATTGTACTTATTACCATAAAATGTAATACACCACTTATCAATACATCAATTCACAACCATTTGACATCTAGAGAACATTCTTGCAAACATCCATATATTTTCACAACATTATGCATGCATGGCATACTTATTCACCATGATCACACGCAACCATGGGATTCAGATTGAACTTATAGCAGACACACAAGTAAAACATTTCAACAGATCAACAACAAAACACCAAATTGCAGTACTGAAACTCACCTTAAGTCATTCGTCCTCGCCAGCTTAGCTTGTCCAAATGCTAGAGCCTCCTTCGTCCTGGCAACTAAGTATGACAACCATATATATGTCAGTTAAACCAAAGGTGTTCAAATCTTAAAACCTTGAATCCATTACTATACAGAAGTATTTTAGGAATCTTTACTTCTATTTTCCTCTAATTTACGAGTACAGAGAGACTTAGGAGCTTACTAGCTTACTGGATTCTCTACTTTCTAGACTCGAGTCTCACATTTACCGCCCCATGCAAAGCTTTCCTTAACTTTTTCTTCTTTGGAGCAATTGAAGAAGATGATGCATATGAGAAGAAAATATAAACGAAATTGGGAAGAATTTTTCCTTTGCTAAATAAGGCTTTTCACTTATATATATAACCCTTCTCGCATAGTCACTAAAGCCCCAATTAAGCTATCCATCAACAATCATTTTGTCTCCTACTAAGGAACCAACCAGTTCCATCCTAATTGAACCAGAATTAGGTCTCAACTAATTACCAATCAACCACCACAATTTCCAAGTTTTCCAGTAGAGCCTACCAACTTACTATTTTATTCAATTAACTCCCAGCTCTCCTTTAAATTCGAGACTTTAATGAAAATTGGGTTTGAAAATTGTAGCATTAAGGTGTTAAATGCAAATAGATTGTGTGGATAGATTTATCTTAGAGGAGAATGAAATATTTCTTGGTGTTAAGTGGTTTTCGGAATTACATGTTACGCATGTAGAAATTGAGAGTGATTCTTTAGTTGTCATTAGGTATCGAACAAGCACTAGTCATTTAGTGTCAAGCCTAGGGCACTTAGCAAGTGATCTTAGGTATCTTTGTGCTAGCTTTCGAGTGATTACCTTTAAACATGTTCTTTGGATAGGAATCAATGAGCTCACCACCTAGTTGATTGTTATGATAGGTAATGGTAATAGTCTTATTTGGTTACAACATCCACACATTTGTACTTGTCATTAGTTATGTACTAATAATCTTGATTATGAATAACCTCTATAAATGCACTCTTTTTTCACTTTTTGTCATAGAAGAATGATTTTTTAACGAGACATATTCAACAACCTGATAGATAACAAAAACTTGAAAAATATTTAAAAATAATTATTAGGATTCAAATTCATAGTCTCTAATAACATGTAAATTAGATGACCCTTTCTCGAAAAAACTTGATTGATTAAAAAATATTTTTTTTTGGCTAACGACCTCTTGATCTAATGGCAAAAGTATTTTGTTGGCAAAAAAGTAAAAATCAAGTTCAGGAAAATTGAATAGCATTGCATGTAGACCTATTAGTTTGGCAGGTTAGATATTGGGGTGGTCTTCGGATTAAGTAAATCTAAATCAAGTCAATTCGAGTTTTAACTTTTTCATATCATTTTAGGTTTAGGTCAATTTCAGTTTCAAGTTGTTTTAGGTTTTAGCCATTTAAGTTTGAAGTTTGGATTTTTCAATTTGGTTCATTATGAGTTTATTTTAGGTTATATTTTGTTACTTCAAGTTTAGATAATTTTTGATTATTTATTTGTGCTATTTCAAGTTCAGTTTTATTTATGTTCGAGTCCGTTCAAATTTAAGTTGGATGAATCCAAAAGTATTAATTTTTATAATTAAAATAGATTAGATGAAATCTGAATTTAGATTAATGGAATTGAATTTTCAAATACCAATCAGAATTAATAGGTATAATTGCAGTTCAATGAAACCACCCACCGGATTGCTTCCGAAGACAAACACACTAATCCATTACAGCCTCAAAAGACAGCAACCCTTAAATTATTAGAAAGAGAAAGGGAAATTTTGGACTAATCTGAAAGATATTTTTTAGCATATGGGACCCTTTGTAATTAATAATAAAAAATTCAATTGAGTCCCAAGGTTGAGACAAAAGCACCACAAATGGGGCAGCATCCAAGTTGCTGCCCAACTAGCCGATAAGAGGGAGCAGATAATGTCAAGCAAAGGGTTTCCACGTGATTACTTGCTTGCAAATAACATCGATTCAATTATACCCCTCGCCATATTCCAATCATATGGAATTTTGGGCTGTAATTAATTTTAGGGTAAACTACTCCCAAAGTCATTAAGCTATTAGTAAATTTACATTTTGGTCATTTAACTTCAAAAAGTTACAAAATAGTCATTAAACTATTCAAAAGTTTTCATTTAACTCACTAAACTTTTCAAAAAATTTTATTTAAGTTACTACACTAATAAATTTTTTGCTCTTTTAAAAAAAGTCTAGATAGTGAGCTCCAAGTGACGATTTGACTATCGGTACGATGAATCAGTACCCATCAATAAGTAGAAGAACATACCTTAAATCCAAGTTGATTTGATGGCCAATGTCGAAGATTAGAGAAGAAATCTATTTAGATTTTGATTCACAGATTCGTGATGTTCAAACCTGTTTAATATAAAACTAGATTGTAGAAGAGAAGTGGAAGAGATCTTTCAATTGGTGCAGGTGATTTACACAAAGAAGGCCATACCACAACAATTTTAACATTCCATTAACTTAAAAAAAATCTTTCAAATAGTTTAATGACCATTTTATAAATTTTTTAAAATTAAATTATCAAAACGTAAACTTAAAGTATAATTCCCTTTAATTTTAAAGCATATTTAAGAGACAAGGAAACAGCTCCATGTCGTGGATTTTTGTGCTGTCATTCTGCATATTTGAGAGAATCATGCAAGTTGATGAGGTCCATGGATATGATTAGACAAATACCATAATCTTCATTACTTAAAAAACAATAATTTGAAGGTTTTAATAATCTTTTTAATTTAACTTTGATTCTCTGACAAAAAAAATATCCAAATATTTCTCACTTTTCAGATCAACCAAAGGCCATTCCTTGCTAACTGTTACACGTTCACGAACATGTTCCCGACCTCGTTGTTTGCAATGTTTCATTTGATTCTACTTGTAAACAAATTCCCAATCAAAAGAATCATGTATTCTTGTGGAAAAAATTATATTACTCTTATTTTTAGATCTAACAATAATAATACCAACTAAATTAAGTGTTTAGTAATGTTATCTATTAGATTTTGGATTGTTTGTGATTTATTGATTTTTATATTATCAGTTGAGTTTAAATGTTTTCAAAGTTTATAAGTACAATACAATTAAAGTATAAATATAAATACATATCCGAGTAATCTATGAATCAAATTATTATAATATAAACGGACTAATAATTGGAGAAAAAATCAAACTATTATGGTACAAATAAATTACTAATTAATTAACTGGATTAAAACCCACACATAACAACAATATATAATAGGAACGAGAGACCCACATATTTAATTACATATCGTAGATATCAAACTTGAATGCTTAAAATTTAAGATTTTCGTTTTTACCAACTGCGTCAAAATTTCATTTTTAAATTAAATTAGTTAAATTATTTAATGGTTTTGAAGTATAAATTTATAATGACTTAATGTAAGATTGTAGGTTTAGTTTTCATTGTTGGGCTTGAAGTTGTTGAATTTTTACTGTATTTTAAAAATACTAAATTTTGATTCTCTTTTTTCTTTTGATGTGATTTTGAAGCATGACAAATCAATATTTATAATGTTTAGAATTATCACTGTTTAAAATTTTACCCCTCTACAAAATTAAATGCACAAGACCAAATAGTTCTCACTTACTAATTTAACTAAAATTAAATGGAACTTATTAATTGATCTATATCCTATCTTGATTTGTTTGTTTGTGATATTAGAGAGATGGAAATCTTTATATTAAAAGTTGGATTGCATTTTATTTCTTCTATTAAAAAATTAATAAATTAGTCTCTGCATGTTCAATCAAAGAGTAAGCGAGTCATTCTATTAAAAATTTCATTCATTGTTAGTATTAAAAATTAGTTCCTATACATTAACATGAGGTACACATAGCACACCACATGTAACTATTTGGTTATTCCGTCAATCACACTAGTTTTTAATAGTAGAAATAGATAAAATTTTAACAAAAAAATCAATTTACTCTTTGATCTGACTTACATGAACTAATTTATCATTTTTTGAATAAAAAGAATAAAATACAATACATGTTTTACCTATATTAGAGTTAACAATCTTGACCAATTCATTCGTTTTATGTAAAACGTTAAACATCATGATTTAATTAATTGTTTTGGCTTACAAATTGATGTTAAACTATTACCCACAATGGGGGTTCACGGATTGATTAATTTTTCATATTTTGACAATCAAATATTGTTTTTACGCATAATATTGAGCCTTGGGTCAAAGCTAGTCCTCTATTTTTCAATGTCCATTTCCCTAAAATCACTTGAAATCATATGGTGGATGGCACATGAAATTTTATTACCCTATTAATATGCTGATTAATCAATAATGCGTTTAATAATAGCTAAGCAACAACCAAAACCATTCACATGCCAAAAGCTTTTTGCCTTTTCAAAGATGACGGTGACAGTAGCTTCTTTGCAAACAAAAACACACACAAGCCAAATTCAATTTACCAATTCTAGGCCGAACCCAAAACCTAGGATTGAGAAAAAAAAATCTGTAAAAATCGAAAATCTATTGAAATAGTGTTTGATTTTGTTTAATTCGATTATTACTAAAATTTATTTAATTTATTCGATTTTTATACAATATTTATAATTTTCCTTTTTTTAAATCAATTTTTCTTTAAATTTCAAATTGAAAAATATATATTTAAACACATTTATTCTTTTGATCACTGCAATAACAACAATATTAATAAAGTTAAAAGCTCACGACTATCAAATTTTTTTTAACATTAATTTTATTATATAGTCATATCATATCTGTTCTTTTTATTTATAGCCTCTCTCCAACTCTTAAATAAAAAGAATCCAAATATTTCTATGTTAACAACAATACCGATATTAATCGAGTTAAGAATCTCTCCACTATGAAAATTAATTTTTAAAAATCCGATGAACGAAAGAGATTCATCACGGTCTTTTTCCCCTTTTATTAGTCACCTTTACCGACGTTTGAATTTGCTAGTCTTTGCATAGTAGGTGCAATGTCTTTACTTCTTTTTCCAAAGTATAAGGTGCCAATTCGTCAACTTTCATATCAATTATCTTTTCGACATCATAGTTCCAAATTGCTCCTTGAAACCTTGATTCGATGATTATCAGCTTGTTTAATAATTGATTATATGATTTTGGTTAAAATTATTGTGTGAGTCAAACGAGTCACTTGATTTAATCTATTCAAATTTTATATTCAAATAAAAATTTACAGATATAATTTTACAAATTAAATAATTTTATGTGTGGTCAACTTGATTTTTGATACTCAACATATATCATTGTTAGAAAGTTGAAATTTTCAACATTTTTTGCTCATCATAAAAAGGAAAGAAACTCTTATAATTTTTGCTTGGAATTCTACTTTTGCTAATTCCTTTCCCATATTCTTTTTGTACATCAAAAAGGGAGGGTCAAACTTATTTAAAGTTCGAAGCACTTGGCAACTAATTATACAAAGTTACATAAACACAAAATCTTAAATGAAGATTACTTTCGTTTAATGGAAAGCAGTTTCTGATTCTTCCAATTCAATCCCTTCATCAGCAAGTCTCTTATCCTTATACACATACCATTTAGCAAAAACCAGGTAAATCGCGAAATTCAAACAACTCAAAATTGCTAAAAGCCAATAGAAATCATAGAGTCTCCCTTGGTTCAAATTATCTGGCAGCCATGGATGCTTGTTTCCAGTCACCTTATGAACTATAGTAACCAATAATGAACTAACGAAAAACCCTAATGAAAGTGTACTTAAAAATAAACCCGTACTCATTGTTTTCATCCCTTTTGGGCACTCCCTTAAGAAAAAATCAAGTTGTCCTATGTATGTAAAGGCTTCACCAGCCCCTACAAGCAAAAATTGAGGGACCAACCAAAAGACACTTAATGGGATTTGAGCGGTTGGATTATTCGCAAGACCATTCGTAGTTGCTGCTCTCAATCGTTTTATTTCGGTCAATGCTGCTGCTACCATTGCTATAATGGATAAAACTAAACCAACAGCGATCCTTTGTAAAGGGGTTAACCCTTGTGGGTTTTTAAGTAATTTTCTAGCGATTGGAACGATGAGCCTGTCGTAAATCGGAACTGTCAAGAGAATGCTTCCGACGAAGAATACAGTGAGTGACGCTGGTGGGATTTGAAATTTTCCTATGTGACGGTTCATGGTTGTGGCTTGTGATACTGAAAATGTTGTCATTTGGGCATATACGGTCCAAAATATAACAGTGGTTGCCCATATAGGTAACATCCTTAGTACCAATTTCACTTCTTCAACATCTGTTAATGTAGCCAAGTTCCATTTATTTGCCTCATTAAGAGATGGGTCCTTGATAGCTGCCCTATCCAAGAAACTGTATATAGACAAGTTGAAAACCAATGAAAAAATAATCAGCCAATAAAAAAGGAAAAAAAAAAGGGTTCTTATCAACTTTTTCAATTATTACACAACCAGCCGGAATTGATCAATTATTTCCCATTTCCAACCAAACACGTTTAGAAAATTTTATTTTTCAGATATCATGAAATGTCATTGTTTCTTGTCATTTGAGTTTGATTTTGATTGTTGAAGACTTAAAAGCTTCATTACTAGTCTCATCAAAATGGTGAGGAGACGTGTATGTTTGGCTATGGAAATAAACCTACAAAATCAAGAAAATTTCTTGATAGACCAAATCAAGAATTAATTGTGGAACATATAATATGTTTATAACATGTAAAATTATCATGGATTCGTGACATGTCACATGTTATTTTTTAGTTATTTTATCAACTACATCAGTTTTTAACGGTATAAATAAGTGAAATTTTTAATAGAAATAATTAATTTACTCTTTAATCTAACGTATAAAGATTATTATTTTTTATTGCTTACTATTTTTAGTTTAATGTGAAAAATTAAAAAAAAGTGTGATGGAAGGCAAGTGAACAGGCTTCGGACAACTAAAGCCAATGTGTCTTTAAAGTGTTTTAACTGGGGAAGGTTTATTGGTGAGGATTAATTGGGGGACAGTCTGGCTTAATGTCCCGTGATCTCTTTTTTATTTTATATAATCG
>JABEZY010252892.1:0-10719 GCA_013467495.1 Gossypium gossypioides
GAAGCTTGCAGCAATGGGTGCCTCTGAATCTGCCCTACTAGGTTCTTCATCGGTAAGTTTTTAATTTTTCTCGACATTTTTCGAAGCTTTTCTTCAGCTGGATTTTGTTTATAGCTTTAATTTCTGTTAACATTGATTATTATTATTATTGGGCAATGAAGAGTTCGAGCGATCAAATCACTACAATTTCAAAGCGATCGGAAACAATCGATCCCGTTTTAGAGAAGCTCAAATCCCTTAAAATTGTAAGTTCTTTTTTATTCTTTGTTTTATGAATTATTATGTCACCGTTAAAAGCTAAGGGATTTGAAGGTTTCTTTTGTGAATTGTAGACGTCTCCGATACTGACGGCGCCGCCGACGGAGGGTAGCTTAACTGACATTTTAGTGAGAAAACCATCATCATCTTCGGCTCAAGGTTTTGCGCTTGACTTTTCTTACAATTTTTAGAAAATTACTCCCTAATAAGCTCTAAAAGTTACTCTATCTAATGTTTTCATTAGTGAAAAAGGGATTTTTGGGAATTTTATTACGTTTTGCTTGCTTTATAGTTTATATCAGTGTATTAGGGTTTTTTGGTTGATAAAACCCAGAAAGATGAAGCCTTTTCTGTTTGAGCCTTGAAGTGAAACTGATAGTACTTTGCAAAATTTATAATTGGGTTCAAATTTTGTGCTCGAATCCTATATATGAAGAAATTGGCTAACATTAGACTGTTGTGGCTTACGACTTTATTCATAGTGAAATGCTGAGTTTCAGTCAGTGGAGCCTTTTTCTTTTCTGATGAATGTGTATACTTGTAAGATTACAGTATACCAGTCATCTAACCTTGTGATTTCATCTCATTGGGGACTTTTTCTGCCTGATGAATGTTTTGGCTGGTAAGATCTCGTTATACCAGTCATCAAACATTATGAATTTATAACTTCGTACTTGGCTGAGCTAAGCTTTTACCAGTTATCGAGTTCATAAGGAAGCCAAGGAGCTAAGAATAATTAGACTAAGTGGTATTGGAGTGATCCATTAGATTCAATGGTATTTATACAAGACAGGTTCTTTATGCAGCTATATACTGTATATGTTGTATAGCTATTAGGAGTGTCATTCCCGGTTTAAGCCTCATTAGATTTGCATCCACGTGTTCTTGACTTCGCATTCATTAAAGGCTTCTATTCACTTGTTTGTCTATTTGCTTAGTGTTGTTTTAGGGATGAGATGATGAGTGCAACAATGGTGTATCGGGTATAGATTGCTTTTTAATCACCTTGTTATGCATATACAAAGTACTCTTGTTATGCATATACCTAAATAAGTGTATTTCCGGGGGAAAAGCATATGCATAAAGTTAAAAATAGATGGAAGAGAAGAAGATAAAAGTTAATTAATGTTGGAGGGTAAAAAAAAACCTTAATTACTTTTTCAGAAATTATGTTAATTTGGGGTATAACTGGTTACTATGATCTTGAATACACTCTTGAAGTGCTAAATATTTTCTGATTTTGTTCTATGGTTGTCAATAGCTTTTTTCACTGGCTTTACATTATTTCTTTTGGACCATCAAAATAGGTACTGTGAATCCGAAGGTGTTGCTGGAGCTTTTCTCAATGTATCGTGATTGGCAGGAGGAGAAAGCTCGAGAGATTAGCAAGAAACAGGTGTGCCATATCTGTCATAAATTTACAAGTACGAGAACAGTTGTTGCAACATCATAGGGTAGATTACTTCTGTTCTGGATCGTTTTTTTTATTCCATGTTCCATTATTTTCTATCAAGTTAAGATCAAGGCAATAGTTTTTGCCATTATTTCGATTTTATGAAGAATTAAGTATACACAGTCTCTTTTTGTTGCTCAAATGTATACGTTTGGGACATTTTATTAATTGCAGGAAGAGATAGAAAACAAAATAGAAGTTGCAGATGCTTTGGCAGTTAAACTTCTCCAACGTTTTAATTACTCAGTTTCCACGATGAAGACGACTTCACAACATTTCTCAGAAGGTAATTCGACTTTCCTCTCGAATAGCTAAACATTTCGAAAAATCTGATGATTTCTCTTTAAAATCTCAAGTAGTTATATCTTTGTATAATGAATGTAGTTCACACATTGCAAGTGGAGCTTGGGGATCTTAAAGGAAGGTTAACTGAGGTCCTTAGCAATTGTGACTCATTGTGCAAGAGAATTGCCGTGGAGGGGCCAGAACCTCTTCGATCGTCCATCAAGCCATTCGCAGTTGCCACTGCAAACTCAACAGCAAATGAAAGAGTTGAACCTACAAATCAAAGTTCAATATCTATAGAAGACAAATTAGAGTGACACTTAAAAGTGTCTCATCCGTACATAATTGACCTATTCTTTTACCATTAACACTTCTTTGAGATTTTAGTTGTTTTGTGTACTTGCATTAAGCTTTGAATACAGATACTATGGTATGCCTTCATTCAAGGCTTCTCAGGGTGTAGCACTTGACTTAATTAGCAATTCAACACTACCAGACTTGTCACTCGAAAATCGGACTCTATTAACAAACACAAACTGAACTGACTTGAGCCTTTGACCATAAAATGTTCCATATAAGTAACTCGAAATAACTTTGAACTTGAAGATACCAAAATTCAAAAAAATTCAAACCTAATAACTCGAATCAAAAAACATGAACATAAAACAGGGGTAAAAACCAAAAACAACAAATACCAAAAACATGGGTAAAAATCCGAATCAAAAACAAAATCATTGCTCAAACAACTCAAAACAGTACCAATATCTGGTAATTCAAACCCATTTTCAAGCATAAAGGTCTTAAATACTCTTGAATGTAAAATATGAAGGCCAAAAGAACTAAAATTACAGCAAGTAATATCCTAAGCCTAAGCCTTGTCAGCTTTGGCAGCAGTAGCAGCAGCTTGTCCTCTGAGCCTACCAGTTCTCCTAGCAGCAATAAGACCAACTTTCTGTCCAGGAGGAGCATCACGCCTAACAGTACTAGCATGACCGATGTGTTGATGGTTACCACCTCCATGGGGATGCTCAACAGGGTTCATAGCTACACCACGCACCTTAGGCCAGCAGTTCCTCTTCACTCTAAACTTGTGATAAGCATTACCAGCCTTGAGGAGAGGTTTCTCAGTCCTACCACCACCTGCAACTTGGCCAATCATTGCACGACAGCCACTTGGAACAATCTTCTTAGAACCAGATGGAAGCTTGACCCTGTAAAGATTAAAGGCCAAAAGGTCATTGCTAGAACAGCTAATTACTCCGAACTTCCACCAATGTCCACCTATAATTAAGCACGACCAATCTAATTTCATGGTTAAGCAAAAATTATCATCGAAACACGCAGGCACCAACAAGACAGTGAAGTTTAACATGTATAGACAAGTAATACTCAACTAAACACTACCGATGTGCTTTAAGAGATGCATTTTTCATTTTAAGCAACCTTCACCTACTAATTGCATTACAGTCCTTTCTCATAAACTAGGCAAACGATCAAGCACGTATATCAACCGTAAGCCTTAGATTGTAGCAAAATGCATAAATAGGGCTAATCAACAATCAAAGAAATATAGAAAATCATTACATATAAAGGCCTGTAATACTCAACACTACACATCGTTCCGAACGCATTTTTCATTTTAAGCAGCCTTTCACACTAATTGCATTACAGTACTTTCTCATAAACTAGGCATACAATTAAGCACGGATATCAACAGTAAGCCTTAGATCATAGCAAAATGCATAAATAGGGCCAATTTACAATCAAAGGTTATCACATATAACGGCCAGTGATACTCAACACTACACATAGATCAGAAACCCGAATGTAGGATTGTAATAAGAAATTTTGAACTCAAGATATACTTTTTTTAATGCTAAAACCCGAGTTATGGATCAAATTCAGAATCCTTTTGCTTATGCTCATGTATCCGCCAATTTGCATTCCATGAGTTAAGAACCAAGCAACATTTATCCAACAATTGCATTACAGTTCTTCCTCATAAGCTAGGCATACAATTAAGCACTAATATCCACATCAAACCCAAGATTATAGCAAAATCTATAAAAATAGCGCTAACCAACAATCAAAGCAGCATAGAAAATCATCAGTTCATCACATACAGTAAAACAGACCCAAATCAAAATCACAGTTAAAACAGCTTAAAAATGAGATACCTGGTGGTATCATTATCAGGGTTGTGACTAATAACAATAGCATAATCCCCAGAAGCTCTAGCGAAAACCCCACGGTCACCAACATGGTGCTCAACGTTGCAAACGACAGCTCCTTCAGGGATAGATCTAAGGGGCAACACATTTCCAACCATAAGGGTAGCTTTCTTACCACAATACACGAACTGTCCGGTGTACATACCCTCGGCGGCGACGAACAATTCCTTCTGTTTCTTGTAACGGAAAGGGTGGCGGAAAACGACGCGGGCTAACGGAGCGCCACGGCCAGGGTCGTGAATGACGTCGGTGACGACACCTTTGAGGTAACCGTTCCGTTCACCGAAGTCGAGGCTGCGGAAACGGGCGGGACCCTTCCGGTGGTGGGTATGGGCCTTGAAGACCGAACCGGCACCCTTACGTTGAGCTCGAATGACACGACCCATTATGGTGGTTGTGAGGAGACCTCTCTGTCTTCTCTTGGAGGCGGACGATGGGGAGAGAGAGCTTAGTGAAAAAGGGCTAGGAGGGGTTGAGGATTAGGGTTTTTAGATTGGAATTTGGGGATTTGGGCTTTTAAATTGAATATTAGGGTTTATAGATTGGATTTTGGGGATTTAGGGCTTTAAAATAATTAAAATTTGTTGCCATTTTTCAACCCAAAAAATAAAAGCCTTTTATAGCCTTTTAAAGGGCCCAAATACAAAATTTCAATTTTCTTTGGGTTAATTTAATGTGTTAATTGCACTAAACGTCCCCCAACTATGACTCATTCTAAATTGCACAAAACATCCTCAAACTATGGCTCTCATTCTAAATTGCTCCATAAACTTTAAATCATTCTAAATACATCCCTAAACTATCGTTAATCGTTAATCATTCTAATTACATTCTCGAGCTATGATTGAGCCGAATTTGAGCTTAGTAATACTTGACTTTAACAACTCACAAGCCTTATCGAGCTTTTCATATGTTTATATTATCAGATTACATTACTAACCTTGTATATATTATTAACCCTAAACTTAATTATCGAATTGAGCTTGAGCTTGAGTATAAAAATTGATAAATGAACTGAATCAAGTTCAAGCTCGATGATATCTTTAACTGAGTTCAAGCTTAAAAACAGATATTCAATCGAGCTCCGAATTTTGAGTCGAGCTCGAGTTTAACCTTGTAAAAACGGCAACCCAACAAAAAAAATAATGTGAATTGAGTTCTTGCAAATGGCAACAATATCTTGAAATTATGACAAATCTCAATTTTTTTCTATTTTACCATGTTTGAAACCATTAAAAAAACAATAAGACAACATCTTTTCTTGTCACCCTTCATTTCCGATTCTTTGTTTGTTTGTCTGAAAAATGAATATCACTAAACATCCCCGTATCGTTAGCAATGATGGTGGCAACTGTAATACCGGCAACACGAGCTCAACCGTTTGTCAAAAATGGCTGCCCTTCTCAATGCGGCAACGTTACAATCCCGTACCCTTTCGGCACGAAGGAAGGTTGTTTTTTAAACCACAACTTTTACATCCACTGCAACGAATCTATAGCTTGCTTAGCACATATGAAATTGATCATCACCGATATCGCGATCGAAGGTCAGTTGCGGGTCTTAACCACGGTTGCTCGAGATTGTTACCGAGCTCCACGGCTCCCTAACCCCAGAAACAACGATACCCTTGTCATCTTTATCGATTTACAATATCTCGAGCACCCGAAACAAGCTCACAGCCATAGGATGCAACACTTACGGATACTTGAAGGGATATATCGGGAACAAAAGTTGTAGTTCCGGGTGTATGTCATTGTGTGACCAGTTGGATGAATTGATTATTGGATCATGTACTGGATTCGAATGTTGTCGAAGAAAGTCAATTTTTGTTATGTCCGCAATCACGATCACGAATGAGTGCGAAATTTCGAGTTGATAATGCAATATGCAAAAATTTACCAGGGAGTTTCAAATGCATTTGTAAAGATGGATATGAAGGCCATGGCAAAAGAAATGGAACTGGTTGTACACCTATTAGTGGTTTTTCTTTTGTTAATACTTTTTTAGGTAAGATAGAAGTTTTCTGAATTAGATCGGTGATTAAATTAATCAGACTGTTAGTTTGTCGGTTTAATCATTCCATTCAATTCGATTAAATCAATTATTAAACTTTTTTTTAATCTATTCAATTGGTCCGTTTTGATTCCCAAGTCAACTAATCTAATGACTTTCTCCAAACCGGCAATATTTTTTAGAATCCGACCAATGGTCAAACCGATTTGGCCACCAGTTCGCTGGTCTGACCAATTTGATTAAAAAATTATTAAAAATCTCCAAAAAAAAATTTAAAAACCTGATTCAATCAATTTTTTAGTTGGTTCGTACCAGTTCCTGATCTAATCATTTTAAAACCATTCTCCAGAACGGTACGCGTCTCGTCCAATCTGATTCAAACATTATTGCGGACCGATTCCCGATCCAACCAGCTGGTCCTGTCGAGTCTACTTCAAACATCATTGGATAAGATCTAATTTATCATTGTTTTTTGTTGAGGGTTACAAACCCAGTGACGAGTTTTATCTCCCAACTCTAACGAGAGCATAAGCGCATAAAAAAAGGGCCTTAAGAAGCAGTAATGGATTCATAGAATTGGAGCGCCTCAATAGATCTAAAAAGGTGAAATTTTGATCAACCGAAAAGTTTGCACATGATAACGCTCAAACCATTAACTTATAGCTTATAGGGTATGGTTTTATGGTACTTAACGAGCTGCTTTCACTTTGTGAACTCATCACCACCACTTCTTGACAATACCGAACGTGTTGAAATTCTGTAACTCGTTTAATTTGTTTCTATGTTAAACTAGGTTGGAGCATAATGCTACTGGTATTGGTATTAACCATTTCAAGGATATATCGGGGGGACTTTGGCCAAAAGAGCTCATCAAACAAAGAGAAAAATTCTTCTTGCAAAATGGGGGTATTATCTTACAACAACAGTTTTCAAAGTTTAATGGAGCTGTTTCAGTCAAAATTTTCACATCAGAAGAGCTAAACAAGGCAACAAACAACTTCAATGAAAGCAATACCGTAGGCCGAGGTGGCCATGGGACGGTTTATAAAGGAATATTGTGCGATAACCGTGTTGTTGCCATTAAAAAATCAATGATTGCAGATTATAGTCAAGTCGAACAGTTCACTAATGAAGTCATTGTTCTTTCTCAAGTTAACCATAGAAATGTCGTGAAGCTTTTCAGATGTTTAGAGACGGAAGTTCCTTTGCTGGTTTACAAATTTATAGCCAACGGTACACTTTATGAACACTTGCAGTCATCGGGTCTTGGACGGGAATGTCGGTTGAGAATCACGGCTGAAACTGCCAGGGCACTCTCATATTCGAACTCGGCTGCTTATCCTCCTATTATTCATAGAGATGTTAAGTCCTCTAACATTCTTTTAGATGAACATTACACTGCAAAAGTCTCGGAATTTGGAGCTAACAGTGCAAGGGACGCTCAGTTATTTAGACTTACTTTCAATCAAGCCAGTTAACTGAAAAGAGCGATGTGTACAGCTTCAGAGTTGTCCTTGCGAAGTTACTAACCGGGAGAAAAGCACTTTGCTTTCAAGTGCCGGAAGAAGAGCGGAATCTAGCAATGCATTACGTTTTCACATTGAAAAAGGACCAATTATTCAGAATTATCGACCATCATGTGCTTGTTGAGGGAAACACTACACAGATACAAGTTGCTATGTTGGCAAACAGGTGCTTAAGAGTTAAAGGCAAAGAGAGGCCCTCAATGAAGGAAGTCGCAACCATATTGGAGGGTCTAAGAGCAATGCTAAGCATCCGCCCGGTCAGCCCTCAGGAAAGTAGTGAGGGCAGTTCGTCCGACTACGGCAGCTGTTAACATTGTGAGACTTTTACCCCATACAGAAAAGATGGACATTTTTAAATTTCTGCAATTAGTACACCAAATTTGTGTTCTAATAGCACAACAATATGCATCCACACACTTAATGGTTTGATTTTTTTTCGAAAGCAAAGCACTAACTCGAGTTCCCTGCACTCTTCATTGTGTTACACTTTCATGAAAGTATTCCGTTACAAATTCGGCTATGTAGAGCACAACTTGTCTCACCTTTCAGTTCTCTGGCTGATTGTTGCAGGGTGGTACAGTCCGATAGGCGGTAGCGAGATAGTTGTTCATATATTTGAAGCACTTAAGGCCATTACTTTGCATTGTTCATTCATGGCCAAAAGTTGAGCTTCTTTCTTGTCGAGAAGTGCGGTCAACCTCACATTCTCTTCCATAAGCTTCTGAACTTCAGTCTCTTTCTGCTTTTTCTCGCCCTCGAGCTGTGTTGTCTTTGCAACTAGTCTGGTTCAGAACAATACTAATAGTTATTCTGAGAAAATAGACGCTATCATGCACTTAAGATCAAAATCACAACTATAATTATGTAAGCCTAAAAATCAATCATTTAAGAATTGCGAACATGCGTAATCAGGGAAATAAAAAGAACTAAAAGATCGTACTGACCGTTCAAAGAGCCGCTCGATGGTTTGAAACTGCTTCTCCGATGAAAGAAGAGTTTCTCTTACACTAATAAGACTACTAACATAAGATTTCAAGGACTCGAAATCCTGCTTCACACGAGTAAGCTCCTGTTCGTTTTCAGCAGCTCGTTGCCTCTGTCTCGAAGTTTCCTCGACCAAGTCCTCAACCCTCTGTCTCATTTCGTTAAGAATACTATTCGTACCAAGAGCAAACCTTTCCATCTCTTCTAACTTCATAGACATATTCTCTATTTGGACCCCTTTCCGTTTAATTTCTTCCTGACCTAAACTCACCTTTTCTTTCTCAAGAGCAGTTTCAGATTCAGCCATAATGACCCTCTTAACAAGAACTTCCATTACATCCGTGACCATTTGGACGGACTTAATTAATTCACCGATATAAACTCCATCTTTTTCATCCAAAGAACCTTGTTGTCTACTAATTCCGATCCACGTTTCATCATCCAAACAATCGAATGAAGAGAGATCAACACTCCTTGACCAGCTAGATAGCGGTGTACCTTCTTTATCTACAAGCCCTACCCCGTCTAATAATTTGATGCCACACGATTTATGAGCTAAATCGGGAACAGCCATTACTCTTGCCTTTGATTTCAAGTAAGTCAATAAAGTAGCGGTAGTTTCTACCCTTCGCCAAAGAACGTCTAACTCCTTCTTCGACTCCTCTTCTGACCCTTGTATAGAAGCCTTTACCTCCATAATTTTGGCTTGTAACACGTCTACTTGGCCTCGACGTTTTTCAATCTCCTGCTTCCAGAGTTCATGAGTTTCACTAAGCTGAGATTGCAGAGTTGAGAAGTCCAAATTGTCCTCAGTTGCCATACCCTTTCCTACATTATGAAAAAGTATGAGAACACGAAGGCTTAACCAAAACATAAACGGAACACATCATTGTTAAAAAAACGAACAGATTGTTAAAGAACGAAGAGCAACAAGATGCTTGCTAAAACCCCAAACCTATACTCCACTATTGTAAAGACATTTCCACCACACTTTCCAACCGTTTTACACGCCCCGAGCAAGATTCTAGTTCTTATAAGACTGCTAACTTACAAAATCCAGTAGTAAGCAATAACAACATCTGAATCCAGTCGAACCATTTCATTTGAATTATGCTAGCTAAAAATGCCATAACAACAATTAACATCTAACAATTAACAAGCTAGCACTACCTTTTTTTAGAGATGGCTACCATGTCTCTTGCAAGATCAAATTTTTTTTCCTAATTCCTTTATGTTCTTTCTTTGAGCTCACAAAAAAAAAAACACAAATTTAGTCCAAATTCATTGAATTTTGCATAATTCTTCATATTATTTCAGACCCATGATTTTTTCCCAAAATTCATCATCTTTACCATAATCAAAAGATCAATTCCACGATCTGAACTAAAAGAGCCCTAGAAAACACCAATGGCATGAAAATAACCCAGAAAAAAAAAAAAAACAAGAACCCTATACTAAATACCCATTTTTGCTGATCAAACACCAAACATATTAACACAAAAATCAAACCCTAACCCATTAACATAAACGAGAAAAAGATCCAAACTTGAAAGGAAAAAAATTACAATTTTATCTTAAAAAACAAAACCCAAAAATCTTCTTTTTCTTGTTTTTTCAAGTTTTGGGATTTTGAAAGAAGTTGAAAGAGAAGACCGGGGATAAAAAAGAGAAAGAACCTGATTGTATATGCAAACAAAAGCAATAGCGTTGTGTTTGACTGAAGAAAGATAATGAATTCCAGGGAAGTTGGGTTTCGTCTTCTTCTTCGTGCTATAATTTTATTTTATTTTTTTGGTTTAAGTACAAGGAATGTTTGAGAGATGCGTAACTTTTGCTTTCTCCATTTTACCAAAAATTCTTTTTCATGTAATGTTTGTGTATATATATATATGCTAAAGGATTAATTTATTTTTTAATTTAACAGAGGGATTAATTTATTTATTTATTTAGTAAAAGAGTAAAATATAAT
>JABEZY010254610.1:0-10207 GCA_013467495.1 Gossypium gossypioides
GATGTTTTCTATGTACCAAGTTTTAAAAAAAAACTTAATTTTCATTGCATATTTATATAAAGACAGGTTGATCGAGACTTTTAATAATGGAATTGCAATATTTAGAAATTACAATCTTATCTATAATGGATGGATGTCAAATAATCTCTATGTTATCAAACTAAAGATGTACATACTACTTCAGATTGAAATATCGAATAAAAGCCTTAAAACTTCTCACTCTAATTAGGCGTAACTTTGGCATTTGAGACTTGGTCATATTAACCGAGAAAGAATCACTAGACTTGTGAAAGACAACATTTTAAGTTCATTTAAATAAATTGATCTTCCACAATGTGAATCTTACTTAGAAGGAAAGAAGACTAAGCGTTCTTTTAATGCAAAAGGAACGAGGGTCGAAAAACCCCTAAAACTTGTGCACATTGACGTGTGTGACCCCATGAGCTTTAGTGCAAAAGGTAGTTACGAGTATTATGTAACCTTTATTAATGACTATTCCAGATATGGGAATGTATACCTGATGCACCGTAAGAGTGAAAACTTTGATAAATTCAAAGAGTTTTATGCGGAAGTGGAGAAACAACTAGGTTTACCTATTAAGACATTTGGTCTGATCGAGGTGGAGAATATTTATCATATGATTTCTTAGGGTACCTCATAGGGAATGGGATTTTATCCCAAGTAACCGTGTTAGGGACTCTACAGTAGAATGGCGTGGTAGAGAGAAGGAATCGAACATTGTTAGACATGGTACGTTCGTTGTTAAGTTATTCGAAGTTGTCAACCTCTTTCTGAGGATCTATTGTACAAACGGCCTACTATATTCTAAATAATGTGCCAACTAAAGTAGGAATTGTGGCATGGTAGGAAGCCAAGTCCAAAACATTTAAGGATTTGGGGATGCCCAACCTACATATTGGATAAAGATGCGAAGAAGTTTGACTCACAGACAGAATTGTACATGTTTGTAGGTTATCCAAAGGGAACAAAGGATGGTTTGTTTTCTAACTCGAAAGAGCAAACTATTATAGTGTCAATTCATGCTACTTTCCTTGAAGAAAATCACATGAATGACTTCAAAGCTTAAGGTAAAGAGGTACTTAAGGAACTTTCAGAAAATATATAAAACCCTATGGAAACGGTTCCAAAACTAACTCCTAATAGTAGACCTACAAATGATCAATACCATAAGAAGCTTCCTCACAGTGGGAAGGTCTCTTGTAGGCTTAAGTTCTTCCAATCTAGAGGAAGTTTTTTTAACACTAAGTCTACCAAAAAGGAAGATGATGACCCACTCATATATGATGAAGTAATGTAGAGTACTGATTCCAAGCTCTGAGAAATAACTATGAAAGCTTAGACGAACTCTATGTATTCCAACTCAAAGTGGAAACTTGTAGACTTAAAGGAGGGATAAAACCTATAGGGTGTAAGTGGATCTACAAGAGGAAAATAAATGTGGATCAAAAAGTGGAAACTTATAAGGCCAGACTTTTAGCAAAATGTTATACTCAGAAATAAGGTATCGGTTATGAAGAAACCTTCTCTCCAGTTGTCATGCTCAAGTCAATCAACATATTACTATCCATTGTGGTGACTTTCAATTACGAGATCTGAAAAATGAATGTTAAGATAGTGTTTTTGAACGGCTATCTTGAAGAGAGCATCTACATGATACAACCCACCGAATATATAGGTAAAAGAAACGAGCATAAAGTTTACAAACTGCTTAGATTCATATATGGACTTAAGCAAGCATCCTGCTCATGGAATCAAAGATTTGATCAAGTGATCAAGTCTTTTAGATTTGAGCAAAATGTAGATGAATCTTATGTTTACAAATGTTTAGAGGATGGAAAGGTGGTCTTTCTCATTCTAAACGTCGATGACATTCTACTAATTGGAAATGATGTAGAGACATTGTCATCAGTTAAACTGTGGTTAACCCAGTAGTTTAGCATGAAGGACTTGGGAGAAACTAATTTTGTTCTAGGTATTCGAATCCTACGGGACCTAAAGAACATAGTGATAGCACTGTCTTAGGCTACATACATAGACAAGATATTGGAGCATTATATAATGACCGATTCAAATAAGGGAAATCAACTATCCGTATCGAGATTTCATTTCTCTTTAGAGGATTGTGCTAAGACAGCGGAAGAAAGAGAGAACATGAGAAAGGTTTCTTATGCTTCAGTAGTAGAAAGTCTCATGTATGTTATGTTATGCACACACCTAGATATATGTTTTCAGTGCAGTTGGTAAGTCGACATCAAGTGAATCCAAGACCAAGGCACTAGCAAGCAGTTAAGCATATACTCAAGTATTTACGGAGAATGAGAGATTATATACTAGTGTATTTTAGAGGAGATCTCACTACTCTTGGATATGTTGATTCTGACTTCCAATGTAGCAATAGCTAATACCAAGGAGACAAGAAACCATAAGAGGACAAAACATATCGATCGAAAGTATTATATCATAAGGGAGGCAGTTGCAGAAGGAATCGTGGATGTAGTCAAGGTCGTATATGAGGACAACGTTGCGGACCTGTTTACCAAGACTCTATTAGCTAGGAGTTTTGAGAAACATATGGAGAGCATGAGAATGCAAAATATGGCTCTCCTATTTCACTAGGGCAAGTAGGAGACTATTAGATTTGGTGCCATGTGTGTATTATATTAGTTAATAAACTTGTAATTTTTCTGAACATTTTGATTAATAAAATTATTCATGAATTAAATTAATATACTTTGTATTTTTTTCCTCACATGGGTTTTGTATGTAAAGTAAAATTGAATCAAATGTTGCTCATTGGTTGCCTAAATGTTTAACTAACACTAAGCAGTATTACGTAGTCAGATTGAAGTACATAAAGATAGCTTGTATTAGTAAACGAACCTAAACATGTCCTTAGTCTAATAAAAAATGATCAAACCAATTGAAAGACTAGTATGTCGTCTATCAAGTCCAATTGGGGAGATGTTTTGTCTTGGGCATCAGAGCGGATGACTCCCAGAAGATAGAGACATAGATGTGACTGACTGGACTGACAATACATCGAACAGGAACCAAGCAAAATAGATCATGAATCTGTTTATTGGTTTATTCGCTTGTGATGCCTTGTAAAAAACTGAGTTCAAATACATAAGCAACTGAAAGCTGGTGAATTGGGTGTATGACTTCTATATTATGTAGTGTCATTAACAACAGTGGAATTCATAGCCCAATACATGGGTAAATTATATCCTCTCATTGGCAATACAACGGGTTGTCCGTCTTTTTGATGGTTGACTTGATCACTATTTGATAGTGATAGAATTTTCATGAAGGAAAATGTAATGGCTACCATGAGATAAATAAGATCATATTGGGAGTACAAAATTTATCTCAAAGAGATCAATAATATCTTATGATGGTAACACGCTAATGATAAGGTCATTGGACAAGCACTAAGTAGTTGTTTTCGTAATGGTATGTCGTTGGGGAGAACTCAGTCACGATACTATAGTGGAATGACTTCCTGACTAAATGAGTTTATAATTAATAGGCGAAAAGTTGGAACTTAATTATAAATCATTTGAGCCTTAACTTCATATGTCCAATCAATCCCTCCCCCAGCTCGTGGAAACTAAAAATGAATTGCATGTTTGAATAAAAATTAATGGAATGAATACAAAAAGAGAAACGATAAACATTCAAGAATGATTATTTTTTTCATTGAAATGGAGAAATGAATCATTTGGAAATTAATGTAGTTTTCCAAAACTAAAAATGTAAATGAAAATGGAAAATTTCAATCCTATATATGTTTACTTAAAAATGATGGAAGAATGAGCTTATGTTTTTGTACTGTTTTGAAGCCTAAAAATGAAAATAAACCATGCGGTCATAGTGAACATGTTGAGTTTTGACATATTGAATAAATTTTCTTAAAATTTTATCGTGGGTAAAATCGTCAAAATTTTACTAAAGTAAAATTGGAATGAGAAAATTATTTAATAAGTAAATATTAAACTTTATTTCTGTAAATAGAAAAACCGAATCGAGTTGGATCACATTACTAAGTCCTAGGTCAAAAAGGTCTAGGAAGTATTCGTAATTGGACCCGATGTGAGAGAGGCCCAAAACCCCTCATATAACATGAAAAGGGCGGCAAACCTAGTAGAAATATAAGGGTGATTCGTTCACCCCTCTCCTACTTTAAAGTAGGATGTTGTTTTTCTATTTAAAATAAACCTCTACAACTCTACAAGGGTTATACATTCTCTTCCTATAAATAGATGACACCAATAAAGCTATTAACACAACCTTTGAGAGTAATTTGACACCAAAGAGTAATCTCAAGCCATTAGGTCAAAAGTAGTATATATATAAGGAATAATCCTGAGTCGTTAAGTCAAAAGTTGCACATACAAAGTGTAATCTTAGGTCATCATGTCAATGGTTGCACAAATATACAAAGCGTAATCTCGGGTCGTCAGATCAAAGGTTGCACCTAGGAAAGTCTCCAAACATGCACTTAATGTTATTATCAACCACCACATTTGATAAGTATTAACTCATTTCATTAAACAATTGAAGTTTTAGGAGTTATACCCTCCGCCAAGTCACTGAATAACTTTGTTGTTTTATTAACTCTTTAATATGGTGCAACTCTTTAAAAGGGTCCATGGTGCAGTCCCAAGCGGACCTTCTGTGACTAACATTGGAGCATATGTATTGATTGAGGCCTTAGAAGCCCCTCCACTCTCCATAATGGATGTTGTGAGGGCAATTGTACTTGGAGAAACAAGCCCCTATGTAGTCAGCCTCTGAGGCTTGAGCATACTAAATGCATTGGCTAAGTCACTCTTGGTTTTCAACTTCTTTGACTAGGTGTTAGGTTGCTTGCTAGCCCTTTTCTTGCCTGAAATAGCCTTGGCCCTACCAAGAATTGAGTCTAAAAAAGCTTGAATCCATCCATCCTGAGCCTAATATTGATGTAGTTTTATGAACAAAATAATGATCAAACTCAACAAAATGAAATACAATTCAAATACTTAGAAAATTTTGAATAACTCGAGGAAAAGGTACAACAAAATTTCAAGGGGCCATCATAATGACCCTCTAACCCTGTTTCACCCACTCCTACTGTTCAACAAACTTCTGAAGAGCGTCTCTATCCATAATCATACCTAAAGGAGGGACATTCAGGGGGGCTTCCTCTTCCTCTTCCTCATCATCTAAGGAAATTTCAATTCGGGTAGAGTTTGCGGAATGCATTTCCTTAACTGAAGCTTGAGCTTGGCTACTTGACGTAGACAGTTGAGTGGTCCCTACACCAATAGCAACAGTTGTGTTAGTCCCCACAACAACGGGTACCCTTTATCCTCAAGGGAAATGATGGGCAACGGATGTGGCATATCTTTCGGGATCCCCCATCTCCGATCTAGAAACTTTTCATACTCCACAATGTATTGTCAAGTCTCCTCTATCAACCTATAAAGGATTAGGACCATTGTATCATCCGCATCAAAGGGCCATGACTGATCACAAGGCTTTCAGGTCTCATCGTTGATGAAACCTAACCCAAATCCACTTTAGCAATAACCATTTATATCCCCAATTGATAAGGAAATATTTGAACACCTTCCGAATGATAATAACTCATGGAACAACAAGGATACCATACTTACTCAACACACCAAATTTCCTTGTAGCCTTCTAATGGAGGCCTTAAGTTGCATATGTTTGTTGGAGGCAAAGTCCACTCAATTGGGAAGCTGAAGCTATCACCAATCTTTAACTCCATGAATGCGCACTTATGGTTGTCTAGACTTATGTTATTAATCCTTCCGTAGAGAAGATTCCCCACCGGAGGGTTCCTTTCCTGTTTGGAGAAGTATAGCAACCTCGATTGGTTTGCACTCTATCCTCGATCAACATTAGCATATTTTAAAAGATTCTTAGTTAGGGACCCATTCCCTGTTCTTGGAAAAGAATGATGAATCATATTATTATCCACCAAAAAGTTGTAGCCAGTTTTCCTAGAGCAACCTCATAACAACTCAACACTTTATCCATGAACAAATGAGGGAAAATGGAACCCTGCCTCAAGCATGTAAAGAGGCAGATAGAAACCTAGCCTCCTACCATTGTACTTAGGACCATACATGGTGCTTAAGGCATAAAACCCCTTCGTGATGTTGAATTCATACTTATAAGGTTTGATTAACAACCCACAAAAACGGTGTAACTGCCTCATCTCCCTCTCATTGGTGGTGCATTCAAATGCACCATATACCATAGGCTCCCTCTCCAATCATAAAGGTTTCCTCACCCTCCTCCTAAGTACCTTGGAAGTCTCTACCTTCTTGCTACAGTTGTTTCTGACCATCGAAGGTTTAAGAAAAGGAAAAGACTCTAAAAAAGGAAAACTTACCCAAAAAACCCTAAAATCGAGCAAATAGACAATGACGAATGAAGAACAAGAAAGGAAGGAAGGAAGGAAGAAGAATAGAAAAAACACGAATAAAAAGAATAGCTTGAAGAAAGCAAACAACACTCAAAAGGATTTTCCAAGTTACAGAGAAAGCTCTCAAACGATAAAGAAACTTCAAAGAAAGCAAACAGGCTAGTTGTTGAAGAAAGAGGACTATTACAAAGCGTTCCTAAATTTGTGCATTTAGTAGCCTAAGAGCCCTAATGATTCATGGACCACTCACAGTAGGGCACATGTCCAATGAAAGGACGCAAAAGCCCACTCCATTTTTGGCACCATTTCCTTAGGCACATCTACAATACCTTACTATTAATACAACTATTCCAGAACCTTTGATGCAACTCTCCTTTCTATGAAGTGTCCTTAACAAGCACAAAAGGCAACTCTTGGTAAGCCAAACTATCTGCTCCTTCATCTGCTCGAACACCCTTCATTGAGAGCCTATTTAGATAGGTATTGAGATAGGTCATTTTGTAACCTAACTCTCAATTGGGGGCAAATTGTTATACTGCTACCCTAATAATGACACGTGGCAGAACAATGAATGGTTTGCAATGAACCTGGGCAAGCACCCCCTACTAGATGCGACCCATGGGCAACCCTCCATCTCATACCCTTTAAAGTGACCCTTCGTCCAAAGTCATTCTTGACTAACCATTCACAAATTCCACTTATGCCATTTGAGAGGCCACTCACTATAAGCAACCAGATATAAGCTCTCCGTGGGGGCCACTAAGAGACCACTAAGGCGTAACAACCTCATACAACTTCAGCAAGGAGAATGTGAAAGACAATATTGTGCATGACAACAACTAACATGCAATGAACTTGCCATCTAGTTGACTGCACGAGTAGGCCTACCACTCATATTGTAGGTGACATGGCACTACTTGACAATAGACATCCCCAACATATTCCCTAGAGCATGCGGAGCAAAGGATTGATTCTCCTCCTTTAAAAAGCCCGAGTGTTCTCTATCCTTCTCCATCTTCCTTCCTCTCTTTTCTTCCTCCCTCAGCTTCTTATTCCAACTCTTTATCTGTCAAAGGTGAATCGGCTCTCCAATCACCATTACCATCTCCCACTAATCTTCTCATTTTTGATTCCCTGTATCAACTGTACCAAAAAAACAAATCAAATCAAAGGATGAAAGTTTTGATGCAATATTTTCTTAGGTGCCATTAATAAATCTTAAGATAAATCATTTACTAATCTATTTATAGAACTTTCACTACAAAAACCATGTGAACACTACGACCCCCAGACAAAACTATCACTATCAAATCTATAAAATCTCATGAAATTACATAACTTCCGAGTAAACATTTCATGATTTCAGGGATATTTTCTTGAGTTCAAAAACAACAAAGTAAGGGAGAACTTGTGTTTCTGTTTCTCTTCGATCTTCTTTTTATAACTCTAGTTTAGTTTAGTTTGAGTTAGCTTCTGTTTACATTGATGCATGGCTTAAATGTGACTGTCAATTCATGTTTAAAAAGTGTCCCAAACAGTTCCTTCAATGGAAATATCAAATCAGCAGCTGATCCCTCTCTTTTCTTGTTCTCTATTCTGTTCCCAAGCATCTGCTTTGTTCTAAACAGAAACCAGTCAAGCACAAGCTATATTTCTTTGTCTATTATCATGTTAACTGCTTCCAAAAATGTCTACTTGAGATAGATTTGAATGTGAATATTATAGTATGTCCAAGCTTGTGTTCAAACATCGCATGTCCTGTCTGTTTTATGGCTAGGATTCATGTTGAATTGGAGAAAATTGGATATTTCAGACAGAACCATGTTGGCTGCTCGATCAAAAGTATGGTGGTTGATATTTACAGCTATAACGATAATTGGATTCTTTGTCCTGGTATCTGCGCTTGTTGCAGCAGAACCAAGTTCGAGTCCTAATCAAGCTTCGGAGAACAACTATGTTAGGAAAGCATTCAAGTTCTTAGAGCTTAACAATAGACAACGTTATGAACATCAATGGCCAGTAAGACCAATACTCTTTATGTTGTTTCATGATGTAGCACTTTTTTGGAGTTTCCCCGGGGATTGTCTTGTGAGTAAACAACGAATTTGTTTGATTTTTTTTTTTGTTGGCAGAACATGAGATTTTGCTGGCAAATTGTGGTGGGTTCAGTACTTGGATTCCTTGGGGCTGCATTTGGGAGTGTTGGAGGTGTTGGTGGAGGAGGTATTTTTGTTCCCACGCTTGCCTTAATTATTGGGTTCGATCCCAAATCATCAACAGCAATCTCTAAGTGTAAGACTCATAAATCAAGTTTTGGAATTTCCATACATTTTGAAACATCTTAAATATTTTCATCTTTTGTTTTTGGGGGATCCGGTTAGGTATGATTACTGGTGCAGCAGCTGCAACAGTGTGCTACAATATAAGGCAAAGGCATCCTACACTTGAATTGCCTCTTATTGACTATGATTTGGCCCTTCTATTTCAACCAATGTTGGTTTTAGGAATTAGTATTGGGGTTGGCTTCAATGTGATCTTTGCTGATTGGATGATCACAGTTTTGCTAATTATTGTCTTCATAGGTATCACAATGTTTGAATTCTGTTGATTTTTATTCATACTCCTAGGAAACCTCTTTTCTGATAGCCTCTACCGGTTCACAGCTATGTCAACTAAGTCATTCCTCAAAGGTATTCAAACATGGAAAAAGGAAACAATAAAGAAACAGGTAGTTATATATATATACATATATATATATCCTTTTCTACGCCTGTTAATATGCATGCATGCATGCGTGCATGTATATATGTGGTTCAGCTTAATTCTTGCTCTAATTCCTTTTATGATCTGATTTTCATAGGAAACTGCAAGGCATCTAGAATTAAATGGTGAGTTAACCCAACATGAAGTTACCACAGAAAGCAAAGAAGGAAAACCCAAGGTAGGTTCACAACCGGCTAGTTTCACCATTTTGTTAAACCAAATCATATTAAGTAATAATCACAGAGTTCCCCATGGCTTCCATCTTCTTCGTCTTCAGGTGTCTCTTATTGAGAACATATGCTGGAAAGAACTTGGACTTCTCGTTGTTGTTTGGATTTTAATCCTTGCTTTACAGATTGCAAAGGTGTTTCTTCCAAGTAAACAATTTCCTATACAAGTTGTGTGCTTCTTAACATTCAACTAACTGAAAATCCAAATTTCGAACACAGAATTATTCGACAACCTGTTCAGCAGAATACTGGGTATTGAATTTCTTACAGGTACTTCAAAATTTCAAACACATTTAGAAAATCAAACCTATAATATAATCTGTGTTATGTAATGTTTTGAACATTGGATTTAGATCCCAGTGACAGTGGGTGTATCATCATATGAAGCAGTGTTCCTTTACAAAGGGCGGAGAAAAATAGCATCCAAAGGGGATGCAGTGGCTAACTGGCGAGTTCACAAGCTTGTGATTTATTGTGGATTTGGTGTTTTGGCTGGTGTACTTGGTGGGATGCTTGGTCTTGGAGGTGGCTTCATCTTGGGTCCTCTTTTTCTTGAGATGGGAATCCCCCCTCAGGTCACTTCATACTTTCACTTTTATCTTTTTCCTTCTCAAATTTCTATAAATTTAATCACCCAAGTACCTTTTTTCTTAATACTGCACCCTAATTTACCCGAAGTGTGTTCAGGTACTATACCAAAAAATTATATCTGAACGCATTTTTGGGTAGTATAATTTTTCAAACGGAAAACAAACTA
>JABEZY010255888.1:0-12744 GCA_013467495.1 Gossypium gossypioides
ACCTAGTGACATTATTTATAGCAGTAGAGTACACACACACACACACACACAACACTCATTTACCCAAAGAAAAGCTACTGAATTTGTTTAAAAGAAACACCACCACCGCGGAGGCTTCTTTCAAACTAGTTGTCTTCTTCACTCTTTTGCTCTCTTCTGGTGAGTCTTTTTATAAGCAACCGTTGTGTTTCGAGTTTGCAATAGATTTACAGATCAAGTGGTATATTAATAGATTCGGTATTATCTCATATTAAGAGTTTATTTTTTTACTTTTGCATGAGAGCCATGCAATACCAATTTTGAAGCACTCACTCTTTGTCAACTTGCTATTATTTGACAAAGATTAAAGATAAAACCATGATGAAAGACAAAACAACGTTAATTCATTAACCCTTTGACTTATTAATTTGTAATACTTTCGCTAGAATCAAGGCACATTTACAGGTATATAGGGGTGAAGGGAGGGTTGTAGGGAGGGATTCTGTTTAGACTTGATTATGGGTCAGGTTATTTGTCTAAGTTCAAAGTCCTACGTAAAAAATGGGAGGGTTTGAGCAAAAATATGGAATTAAAAAATGAGTTTTTACAAAAAAATAAGACACATTTTCTAATCTGGACCAGACTTGGCAAAATTTTAAACCATTTTTTAGGTCAAGCTTGAGCCGAGAAAAAGGATCTAAAATTTTGCATTGTCCCAACCTGACTCACTCCATGGTCAGGTCTGTCCTTGTCTCCCTCCTGAAATTGAATTTTATAAGTTAATATATGATAAAATTATAGTTTCTCCTCCTAAAATAAAATTTCGATAAGTCTATACGTTGATGTATCGGTATTGATATATTCTGAGAGTTTGTTTGAAGAGGAAACATTGACTATAGTTTTTGTGTTGTTTGAAGGTATGTTGTTCTCGGATGTGCCAACGATGATCGAAGCGCAAAAGCAACTGAAATGCGAAACCGAGTGAATCAGTGTGATACTAACTTTAATGTTTGTACTCCTGCTGGCTATTGTTCTTGTGCCGGCAGCAATCCTAATTGCTGTTGAGGACCTATAAATTTTTCCCTATTTCATCCACATCCAATTTTATTATTAAGTTTGGAATTTGCTGGCGAAAAAATGTAGTGTTCTTCTACGTTTTTAACGAAATAAGCATCTATTATTATATTCTTTTTCCTTTTAATTTGACCATTTTTTTATGTATTTTTATAATTTTATTAAAGCAGCAAAATTAGAATATTGAAATATGAAATCAAAGAGATTAAGATATGCCATTAGAAATGATTAGCCTTACTCCATGTTTCAAGGATAACTAATATAAGGGGGAATTTAGGGGGAGGCAGGGACTTGGCCCCTAAAATAATAAAATTATTAATTTATATATGATAAAGTTGCAATTTAATCCTCTCAAAAATGGAAAAAATAATAATCTTTTAACAATGATGAAATTATAAGTTAATAAATAATAAAATTAATCTTGAAGGTTTTAATCCTCACCAACCGGTAACTGTTATATTCATTTAAGTTCTATTATTTCTAAAATTTGATGTGCCAAACATATTATATTATCGTATGTGTAATACCTTATCAGCTTGTTATTTCAATACCTTATCGTATGTGCAAACGGTAATGGTTGCCATTTGTGTCAAGATTGGAATTTCAAAATTTAAAAAGTATAAAAACTTAGAATGATCTAATTAGAGAATATTGACCAAATTTACAATTATACGCATAATACAGGACTGGTATTTGAATTTAACCAAACGGATTTAGCTACCACGGTTTAAGTAAGTACTAAAATTTTAAATTTCAATGAATAAATAGATTAAAATTGACCAATTCGAAAAATACCGAAACTAAAATTGATGAAATCATAGGGACTAAATCCGAGAATTTGGGAGGAATAAGAAATTAAGAAGTCAATATGTAACATGGAATCCCCTGCATTTACAACAGTATCATGGAACTCTGACAATGATACATAAGTACATCATGATATAGTCTTCAGACAGGATTTGCAGAGTCACTTGGTTTTTCTCTCAAAAGAAAAACAGCATTTATTACTGAATTATTGAAGTGGGAAATAGTTAAAAAAGGGATAAGACAAAGAAGATGGTAATTGGTGAAAATTTTGATAGAATCTGAGGACAAAAATGGGCGACTCAGGTTATTATTGTTAATATGAACAAAGTTTTTTTTACCTTCAAATCTACTTCGGTTCCATGTTCCAACCCAGACATAGTAAAAATATTTTTTCAGGTAAAAATTTTCTATGATTTACTGCCCCTCATAGCTCCATAGTCTCAATAGCTACATCACTATTTCTTTTTTTGCCTTGCTATCAAAGTTACAATATGAACAGTATGGTGTTTTTTTTCCCTATTCTAATTCTCTAATTATGGAACTCAAGAATGAACCAATAGTGCAATGAAGAAATTCGTGTCCTCGAGGAACTCGGATTATCAAATGTGCATTCCGATTTGCCGAGTAAGATGTGTGACATCCCCCTATACAGTAACCCCTTGCTTTTCAATGTCTAAACACGAGCGATTGGTGAGAAGGGAGGGTTAATCACGTAGGATGGTGGGATTGGTATCGCTCTCTTGCCGGCTTTTTTCTTCTTCTCCTCTTCCGTGACCGCTTCGATTAAGAATTTCACTTCATCCTCGAGAAATGATTTCAGTGAATTGCATTCGGGCAAATGATTGGTTTGTGGTTCACCGGTAGCCGGGGGGGTTGCACTACCGTGCAATATGGCGACACAAATGGAAAATGCTTGTAATGCGGACAACTTTGCATGGAAATCAACCGCATACCCTCCTTCGATGGCTGTCATGGTCAATGCCGGTGTATTCTCTTTGGCACCCTACATGATAATCAAAATTTAGTAACGGGTAACATTAATTAACCGTGCAGAATCGAAAAGTTGCTTCGGAGTAAAACTAAAACCTTACCTGAAGAAAAAGTTCAAAAGGCTGCTCACTGTCCACTAACAGTTGATCTTCGGAACAATTTATACTCGGGTTGCCAAAAACTACAAGGGGACAAGCCATGTCCCAGCCACCGCAATCGCAGCCTCCGCCATTCCTCCACCTATCGAGTAACGATGAAGGACCCGAAGTCTCGGTACTAGGATATCCATGGTTTCCGGTCGGAATAACCACCTTCACCTTTTCTTGGATCTTGCTATCTTGTACGTTGCTGTTGCATTCTTCGACCATAGAGAGATTGAGTAGGTTTAAATGCCTCGTATAGCCTATTTTATCACCTCGTCTGTATTTCAAGCTCTCTCTCTTCTTAAATGGTACTTGAATGACTACGGCGGCAGTTTCAAGGCTCGGGTGCAAATTCGCAGGTAACAATGGAGTTGATCCATTTACGGATTCGACCTCATCGCTGTCCGAAGCAACATTTAAATGATCTTTCAGCCTCACTGCATTAGAGCCATCATCTGATTCATAGCAACCCACATCTGAGCCTGGACTAGGACAGACCCGGGTTTTACGAACATCAGGGGATTCTTGGACGGAAACATGCTGTCTTGCATGCGCAATGTCATACAAAACAAATTCTGTAACCATGGAGTTTTCAAGAACCCCATTATCTTTAATTTCTGAGCACAAACAGCACGAGACTTGCATCTGCGCAACAATGGAAGAATCTTTGCTACTATCACTCAATCCCCATATACTTGCATTGCTCTTCTTTCTATTGCCGACCGAGTGAAACGTATATACCCAATTGAAAGCACTATCTTGTTTCCATTGTTTGGCCAGAAAAACAACATCTTCCGGTTGATTCATTGAGAACTCGAAAAATGGCATCCCATGTTTCACTCCCCACTTGAGACAACCATGTAGGTGAACCGGTGAACTTGCCGTTGGTGATTGAACCCTATCTTTCATAGTGAACAAGGAATCCGGTTCGGAATTCCGAGGTGAATGAGAGAAGTCGTGTAACAAAGATTTCCGAAATGTCTTATTTCTCCTAGCATTTTCCATCCCGGCTTCTGCTGTATAACCCAATGGACTTCGCAATGACTTCGATTTCATGAACGGATCAAACATCTTTTTAATAGGACTAAATCTAGGCCTTGAGCTGGTCCAGGAAAACCGGTCACTTTCCGACGATGATGGCGAATAAGACGCTTCCACCTTAGCAGATAACGACTTATGCAGTTTTCGAACCGTGTCTTCTTCAAGAAGATCATTCCCATCATCTAAAGGACGAACAACTGGTTCACATCCAAAACTTACATCCTTCTTGTTACCTATCCTGACACTTTCCACCAACTGTTTCCCTCTCTTATCTAAATTTTTATTATCCGAACTTAAACAGATTTCAATAAAGCCACTCGATGAACATGGGTCGACATAAGGTTTGTTAACCGAACCTGATTTCAAGTTTGAGCCAACAGACATCACTGAGTTCCTTTCATCTTCTGAATTACAAAGAGAATCGACAAACCTAAACGAATAAGACGTATCACTACTACGCGACAATTCAATTTTCCTCCGGCCCTCGACGGTACCAGTCTTTTTCATTTTACTTACCTCTTTAGAGCTTTGATATATAGATCCACGCTTTAACTCAGCATTACTTTCCGCCCCAATAGATCTACATTGCATGTTCTTACAAGAAGCACTACGGTAACGGCGAAAGCTGATTTCGGTAAACCCTTCCTTTACCTTCAATATCTCATCTTTACGACCCGATTTTCCTTTCGGATATCGCTTCTCAATGTTCGAACACTGTCGAGGAGGTGGAAGAACAGTGTTGGGACTCAGATCTAATGTATCCATCTCTAATCCCATTGATTCATTTACAGTCCTGCAAGAAAATGCAATGCAAGTCATATAAACAGAAATTCGAGCTAAAAAAGAAAAAGGCCATCATCTTCGACAATCCACAAATTAAAATTGATCTTCACATTAGAAATAACATTCATTTGGTAAAAGATTTGAGCTTTATTAAAAATAAAAATAGAAACTTTATTTTTCACTTGCATTTCAAGCTAACAAAAAGGGGGCAAAGTGAAAGACAAAAAATGGGGATACCCACCATTATAGATCTTAGAGAAGTGACTTAAAAGAAAACCCCAAAACTAAGCAGATACAAGCAAAACCAAAATACCCATTTTTCAACTCAAAGTTTCTCTCATGAAAAAATCTACAAGAGAAAGAACACCAAAAATCCTTTCTTTTAAGAACAAACCAGACATGAAAGAGTACTTAGAATTGTAAAAGAAACACCCAACAAAAACAAAAGTACAATGTAAAAAGCAAGACATAACAAGAACTGGAACAGTAACTAGAAAACAAAAGTATGATATAGACATAAAAAGCATGCCTTGCCTTGCCTTGCCTTGCCTTGCCTTTGCCCCTTTTCCTTGACTGTGTGTGCTATAGATTGTGTTTTTAACAAAAAAGAGTGAGAGTCAAGTATATTTGAGTGTTTTCTTTTTCTTTCTCTCTCACATGATCTCTCATCAGAGACAATGAGCTGCTCAGCTTCTGTTTATGTCTTGTAATAAAGCAATCTTGTTCCAATTCATCATCATATGCTTGTTTCCTATATTAGGTAAAAACATCTCTTTGGTCCCTCTTAATTTTGTATATTAAGCAATTTGATCCATTTTAGCAAAAATTGAAACAATTTAATCTTTCTTAATTTCAAAAGCGAACAACAGCTTAACAAAATATATAAATATTGGAAACTTAATTTTTTATTATATCGATCAAAATTATGTATAATTGATATATATTAAATTGCTTTGTTTTTTTAAAGAATCCAACTTAATTCTGAATTTAAAAGGGACCGGAAAAACAATTTCACCCCCATATTACGATTTTGCTACAATTTTTCCAGCCAAAGGGTGTTAATGGGGGCACCCGATTGGGGAAAGACAAAAATACCAATAAACAATGCTAATCTAATTTCTTTGTAATGGGTATTTTTGGGTTTTCACATAAGTTATTAATAAAAAAAATATTCTTTAATAGAAAAGAGGTAAGGAGGTGACTGTATCACTGGCACAGTACCATTATCTTAATGGCTTTGGGAAGTGTACATATCAAAAAACTGGATTCCCATAATTAATTTAACTATTTCCCAAACAATTACAATAAATATATAAATAATCATTTAATTTAGGACATTAATGATGTTGTAAATTGCGGATCTGTCTCATTGGAATTACAATAAACCCCCTCCCCAATCATAAATGCTATGGAGTGTGGACCAATTTTGTTGACAAATTTGCCCTAAACTATGTTTAGATTAAGAAATAATAATGTTTCAACCACTTGATACAGTGCTAAATAATAAAAGCCAGAAAAATTAGCCGTTGGCATTATTAGATATTTTCTTTTTTGGTATATTTGAATGAAGAGGGGTGGATTGGTCAAATTATGGAAAAAAAATTTGATGAGTAAATTTTGAAAAATTAAAACTTCTCCAAAACTATTATAAACTAATGTAGAAGATTAATAGATAAATTATTTTATGGACCTTTCTCACTATGTCATTTATAGTTATTTTCTAATTATTTAATGTATTTTAGTAATTTTTTACATGTCATTAACATATAATTTTAGTAAATTTTTAACCCTGAACCTTAGGTTCAAGATTCAAGTTCAAGGTTCAGGATTTGAGTTTAATGTTCGGGGTCTAAGTTTAAGGTTCGAGTTTAATGTTTGGGTTTGAGGTTTGAGTTTGGGATTTAGGGGTTAATATTTAGGTTCAAAATTTAGGGTTTTGATTTTGAGGTTTGGGATTTAAGGTTCGAAGTTTAGGGTAAAAATGTCAAAATTATGTGTCAATGACATGAAAAAAATTTGTTGAAATGTTATTAAATAATTGGAAGGAGACTGTGGATGATGTGATGGGAAGAGTTCATAAAATAATTTATCATATTAATATATATAATATGATTAAAAAAAGGTTATTAAAATAGTAACTTAAAATAAAGGTAATCAAATAGATTTTAATAATTCGTACTTTTTTTCAATATTGTTTAAATTGGATTGGTTAATGTACTCATCTCGCTCAAAATCAGTTGAATCGAGCTAAAAAAATCGGTTGAATGGAGAGTTTTAATAATTTTTATTTTTTTTATGAATTTTTAATAATTTATTTAATTGTTGATGATTTGAATATATATATATTTAGAAATGTAATATGCTTTATTACTAGGCCTAATGCTTGTTAATACATTAAATATATTTTTAGTTGATATTTATATATTCACACTAATCATAGCCATATGATATATGATCCCAAAGTTCAATAAATTTTAGACCTACTTTTCGTTGTGAACAACTTAAAGTGAGTTCAACAATCGAATTTAGCGTTAACCTTTCCTTTGCATCATTCAATTCGGTCCTAAAATATGTACTAAAACCAAATCAGTGTTAGGATTGGACATTCAAGTGACTTAATTGTAATAGAAAATTCAAGTAAAAAAATTGGTTTTAGGGAAGGTAACAACAATCAATTTATGGGTTTTAAATGGTAGAACATTTTTTATGTAAGGTAGACCCAATTGAATGCTTTTTTAACTCTCATCTTGATGAAACAAAACACAAAATTTTAAATTTTTTTAACATTAATCTTATTATAGTTTTTTTATCATCTGGTCTTTATTATAAATGTTTAGAAGTACTTATAGCATCTCCCGAACCTTTAAATAGGAGGATAATACGCTTCAACACACTTGAACCCATGTCCCCCTGCATTAGCAAAAATACCGATATAAATCGAGTTAGTAATAAACTTTTTTTTGGAATTATATGATATAATATGATTGGTGGTGAAGGAGAAAATGGTAAAAGTATATAAGTATATAATAGTAAAATGCATGTGATATTGTTTAGGCGGGAGGAAGCAAAAGAAATGGGGGGTGGGGCGGTCAATCACATTTCACACCAAACCCACGGGAGAATCTTCTACTTCTTTACTCCAATTTCTTTGCTTTTTTCCCATTTTATTTTCCTTTTTCTAAGCTTGGAAATCAACCAGATAAATTGTATTTAAAAAGGTCGATTGAGTTTTAGTTCGATTGATATTGATATTATTATCAGTGTTGAAAGATATGAGTTTGAGTGTGCTGAAACACGCTATCTTTTTAGTTAAAGGTTGGACAGAAACTATAAATAATTTTAAATTGTAAAAATTAAAATAAAATCAAATTTTTATATGAATAATTATAACTCAAAGATGTGATTTCTTTTTGTTCATGGAATGTATAAAAGTTATTCCTTGAGACTTGAGAGTAATGATGGGTGATAATAGAGATGGGGATGGAGATGGATCAAGGTTTTGCATGGGATAGGCTGCCTACAAGGCTCTATAAAGTTATGACTTTTAATAGGTAAAAAAAGGAAAAGAATGGGAAGATCAGCTATAAATCTAGCTATATAAAGTGTAGCATTAACAACGGCAATTAGGCAACCACCATAACTAAGCATGGTGTTTGCTTAGACGCCAACCCCCACTCCATTATGTACCCTACTTTGTGGTGAAGAATTCGGTGAAAATGGATAATGCGACAAAATCATGACTGAAAATGGGTCCAAATGGACTTTTGTCCACGTGGAGAAGCTGATGGACCAACTCCATTGAGTGACTCATCTTGAAGGGAACTTGATCATGCGTTGCCTTTGTTCATATGGAGGAGTTGATGGTCCATCTTCATCGAGTGATTGATCTTAAAGGGACTTTAATCATTTTATTTTCTCTCATTTTTTGTTCTTGGTTATTGTGTGTTTGTATTTCGAAATCATCTATTCTTTTACTTTGATATTATGAGAATTTTAAGATATTTTTTTGTCACGACCTCTTTTTCACTCCTTTCTATAAAGAGTATAGTGTTTTTGTTGAAAAAATTCGATTTGAAAACGTCTTTTTAGCACAGCAGAAAATTAAAATTTTGAATATTGAGTCGATTTGTAATATTTATAGCAATAAATCGTCTACCGAAGTCGCATGTATGTTTTCGACTAGACGGATCCTTGCTGTTCTTGCTTTCATCCTTGCTGTTCTTCATTATTCTCGTATCACGAACTGCTTTGAGTGTGGGCTCGAACTAATTCGAATCAAACATAGAACCAGAAATTGTTTACTTTACTTTCAATGGGGAAGCAAAATTCTCTCTCAATAGAAGTTTGTAGAATTGTTATTCCAAAAAATAGACTTTATACTTAAAGATTAAACTCTCATTATTTTCGAGTAGAATAACAATATCTCAAAGTTGTATATTTAGCTCTACTGGTGTCATCTATTTATACGGAGAAGAGGTGAAACCCTTGTTTAACTAATAGGTGGGGCGACAACCCTAGTTAATTAAACTAGGGCTCGTCGTCCCTAGCATTAAACATGAGAGGCTATTGGGCCTCTACCATATCGAGTCCAATTACAAACACTTCTTTGATTTTTAACCTAGTACTTTATAATTCGACCCAACTCGATATTTATTTTTCTATTTCCCAAAATAAATATCATAAATTAATTTATTAATTAAATAATTTTCTCAACCCAATTCTAATTCCGTTAAAATCATGACGACTTTATCGTAAAAAATCTATGAGAAAATATATTTAATATTTCTACATTAAACGTATTCACTATGACCAAATAATTTATTTCCATTTTTGAGCTTAATTTAATTCGAAAATCATAAATTCATTTACAGATCATTTTTCATTTTCATTTTGGAGAAAATCACATTCATTTCTACATGTTTCCTATTTCTCTATTCTTACCATTTCTATTCATTTATGCTTATTTGATTCAATATACAATTTATTTATGGTTTCAACGAGCTAGCCGGAGGACCAATTGGACATATGCGATTAAGACTCAAATAATTTATAATTAAGTTCCAGCTTTTCACCTCTTAATTATAAATTCATTTAGTCACAAAGTCATTCTACTATAGTATCGTTACTGAGCTCTCCCTAATGACATACAATTACAAAAGCAACTCGATTAGTGTTTATCCAATGATTTTATCATAAGAGTGTTACCCTTATAAAATATCCTTAATCTTTTTTGGATAAATTCATTCTCCCAATATGATCATATTTTATCTCATGGTAACCATTACATATTCTTTCATGAAAAGTCAATTACTATTAAATAATAATCAAGTCATTCATCACAAAGACAAACGATTCGTGACCACGTTTATTTTTCATCAACCATGTAATGTCATTGAGAGGATATCATTTACCCATATCTCGAATTATGAATTTCACTGTTGTGAATGATGCTACATACTGCAAAAGTTGTATACCTAACACACCAGCTTTCAGTTTCTTATCTATTTGAACTCAAGTTTTTACTTACATCAAAATATATGAGTCACGCATATATAGTTCGTCATCCACTCAGAATTAAGGTATGTCACACTTTAAACGTCATAAGTGAATAAATCCATAAACAGATTTAGGATCTAATCTTCTTGGGTCCAATCCGATGTACTATTAGTCCAATCAGTCACATTTATATCTCTATCTTTTAATAGTCATCCGCGCCGATATTCAAGACAAAACATATCCCAACTGGACTTGATAGACGACATGCTAGTCTTTCAATCAGTTTGCCCATTTCCAATTAAACTAAAGATATGTTTAGGTTTGTTTACTAATACAATCTGTCTTTCCGTATTACAATCCGACCACATAATACTGCTTAGTATTAGTTTAAACATTAGACAATCAATGAGCCAATATTTACTTTTATTTTGTTTTGCAGGTAAAAACTACATTAGAACATTATACAAAGTATATTAATGTAATTAATAAATTATTTTTTAACCAATCTATTCGAAAAGATTATAAATGTACATAGACGAAAATACTACACTTAAAGAACTAGATCCAACAATTTTTTCTACATAATCTACAATTTTCTTTGTGAGGAGGCATCCCTTCTCCCCAAATTATGGGGCTATTTTTTCCGAATGTCTTAGAGAACATTGTCTTGCGCCACTAAGTATTCTCTAACTCTAACTACTCACCTGAGTCAGTTTCAAGTATAGTTGCTCTTGTGTTGTCTTCTAATTACCCATTTTCTCACAAGTCATGACTTCCTCAATGGTGTCCTTTAGGCTGAGATAATCATTGGTAGAATAGTTATAAGTTATGATATAAGCATTCTGCCGTGACTTCCTCTTCCATGAGTTAAGCTGCACGAGTGACAAGTTCCAATATTCCTCTATTCCCACTAAAGATTTCTCTTTACAGACATTTAGAAAGGTATAATGATGAAAGTGAATATGCAATACTCCTTTAGGTGTTTCCAGTAACAATAATTACGACGCCCCGACTTTGTCTTTTTGCCACTAAGTGAAACGGCAAATAAAGTGCTCCCACTATATCGAGGCTATACTGTCAGCTCAAAGATTGCCTCTAATTTCGAGATGTATCTGCTTCTTCCTCCCCTAGCTGCTCCTCGTTCCTTTAAGCTTCCTATTTGACATATCACTTAATTGCAAAGCTTTGTTTCGGTTTAAGCCCACTTATTTAACTAAACTCAATTTCTTAAAATTGTGTAATTTTCCTCCTTCAACAATTCAACAATTGCAAATGTCTATTCACGTCATTTCTAAAATTTGTTGCAACTTCTTAATAAGATTAAAATAATACATTTGACAATTTCTAAAGATTGGTTCGAGGGATTTGGAATTTGGATCACAAAAAGGTTTGACCTTAATAATTATATATATGTATATGATTGTGAAAACTAGTGAGGCTAGGTGGTAGTTTATTTATTCACGTGGATATTATTTAATTTATATATATTTTAGGGTTTTGCTGTAATTTCTTTTTAATCGAAACTTTTAAAAATTTTATATCGAATGGTACAGGTTGATACGTACTAGTACAAGCTATGTTATTTTATATCGAACGAAACTTAAACTACTTGATTGTAGCCTTCAAGGGTAGAGACATAACTTTTTATTAGATTTTCATGAATAAGTCAATTATTATAACACTAAAGTTATGTAAGATGTTTGGTGGTACAATGGGGGTAGTTCGTATTGTAAGGGTGCGGAGAATTGCTAGGATGAGGGTTGTTCACGTCATGGATAGTGCAGAAAGTCGGTAAGGTTGGAGATTTGAGAAAGTTTAAGGTTGAATCTTGACAAAGTTTTGACTATACATGTTGTCTCTCCTTTTACCCTGATGTTGAGGGGCATTTATAGAGGGAAGATGATTGGCTGCAAGTCCCAGCCATTGAGTTTCCTATTCCATGATTGTCATAATATAATAGTGGATGCCAACTTAGGGTATTGTTGGAGTCGATTTGAAAGAACTAGACAAAACATTAACTAGATGTGATGGATTGATAAATGTCATAAAAGATCCTTAACAATATATCTTTTATGAATTACATGAGTTCATTGAGTGTAACATGGTATTTAAACGAGATTACGAAATTGAATTCTTCTAATGAAACCATAATAAGGTTATTTGTGATATGAAATAGATAAGTTGACTTTTTCTTTACCTCAACTATGTAACCATTAAATAATCTAGAAAAACTACCTTCAACGATATATTTGCATGGTGGAGTTATAATTTTTTTTTTTGACAATTCAGCAATTTTCCCTGCATAATTTTCCTAGGAAAGTGAGTAAGTATATGGTCAGCTATGGTTCGGCCGGTGGGGATACAAAGTTTGAATGAGACTGCTACATTGTAATTGAGTCGATCTATCGAAAAGTCATCGAAGCAATCTGGG
>JABEZY010257937.1:366-12650 GCA_013467495.1 Gossypium gossypioides
TATTCTCCAATCTCAAAAAACAATCACAAAACTTCCCAAACTCATTACACTCTATATCACCATGGCAATGACCACTTCCCATATGCCACGACCTTCTTTCTACAATTCTCATGGTATCAGATTTTCACAGAAACCATCATGGTTCCGAGCTCAACCCAGAACAAAACTCAACCCCTCAATCAACATTAAAGCTTCAGCTGGTGTTCGAAAAGAAGATATCGTCATCGTCGGAGCTGGGATTGCTGGTCTCGCCACTGCAGTGTCTCTTCGCAGGTCTGCAAAACAAAAATAGATATTTCTGCCATTTAATTTGTTTTCATGTTAAGAGATTAAAATCATATATATACACATAATCAGGCTAGGGATTGGGTCAGTGGTGCTTGAGCAAGCAGCGTCGCTTAGAACTGGTGGAACCTCACTTACCCTTTTCAAGAATGGGTGGCGGGTATTGGATGCCATTGGTGTTGCAGATACTCTCAGGGGCCAATTTCTTGAAATTCAAGGGTATATATGTCAATTTCACATGCTTCTTGGTAATTCTAACGGATATTTATATAAAAACCAAACATTCTAAAGTGAGTTTAGCTTTAGCGAATTTTGAAATTTAATCTCGGTACTTTAATAATAAAAATTATAATAAAATTATTAACATTTTTAATATTTTTCATCGAAATTTGATTATTATAAGATATACTCACGCAAAATATTAAATTATAAAAACAAATTTAACTCCTAATATTTATTAAACTTCATTAAGTACGGGGACTTGGAACCTACGTTTTTAGACCTAATTAGTTATGGCTTACCATATTCTGAACTTGTTAATTGCATCAGCTGTGCAGGATGGCGGTGAATTCAGAAGATGGAAGGGAGTTACGCTCCTTCAAATTCAAAGACGAAGATCAAACGTAATGAACATTCTTTGGAGACAATTGTTTTCTTTGTTTCGACAAACTAATATTCGTACCTTTTTTACTTCGGCAGCCAAGAAGTTCGTGCAGTGGAGCGGAGAATACTACTGGAGACGCTTGCCAGCGAGTTACCACCTGAGACAGTTCGGTTCTCTTCCAAGTTAGGAAAGATTCAATCGAGTGAAAATGGTGAAACTCTTTTGCAACTTACCAATGGGACTACGTTGCTTGCAAAGGTTAGTAGACCTCGAGTTTCAACGTTGCTGTGTTGAAAGAAATTGGGTTATTGAATATGTTTCTTCAACAGATTGTTATCGGTTGTGATGGAATTAGATCTCCGATAGCCAAGTGGATGGGTTTCTCCGAGCCGAAGTATGCAGGATATAGTGCTTTCCGTGGACTTGGAGTTTATCCCGATGGTCAGCCATTTGCAGCAAATGTTAATTATATCTACGGAAGAGGTTTGCGTGCTGGATATGTCCCCGTGTCTCCTACAAAAGTTTACTGGTTTATCTGCTATAACAGTCCCTCCTCTCCAGGTTTTTTTTTTATCTTTTATTTTACTTTAAGATTCAATCATAAAATGAAGTAACGAATTACCTTATAACGATCCTTCTGACATGGCTTGTTGCAGGTCCAAAGATTACTGATCCAGCTTTGCTGAGGAAGCAAGCAAAGGAACTCGTAAACAACTGGCCTGAAGAGTTAATTAGATTGATTGATCTCAGCCCAGATGAGACGATCAGTAAAACCCCGCTTGTTGATCGTTGGTTATGGCCGGGTTTAAGCCCTCCTGCTTCAACCGGCAAAGTAGTGCTGGTTGGAGATGCTTGGCATCCGATGACTCCCAATCTCGGGCAAGGTGCTTGTTGTGCTTTAGAGGATTCTGTGATACTGACCAAGAAATTAGCTAATGCAATTAAATCTGGACCAGCAGCCATAGAAGGTGCTCTCAGGGCATATGGAGAAGAAAGATGGCCTCGGGTCTTTCCGTTAACTGTACGGGCAAATCTTGTTGGATCACTGTTGCAGTGGGATAATCAACTTGTCTGTTCTATTCGTAACAATATTGTCATACCTAAACTAGTTAGACTTGGACCAGTGCTTGAACACACAAATTTTGAGTGTGAGCCTCTCAAAGCATAAAAATGTAAAGATTTCAAGACCATAAGTAGCAAGAAAGTAAACAAACTATATATCATTGCCATTTGAAGCTGTTCTATCCATCATTTATTAATTAAACATGAAATTACAGAGCTTTCTTTGACAAAATGAGCAATGTTACTTGTCCCTAGTCGAGCATTTGTCCGGATATAACCATACAACCAAGTCGAATTCAGTGAAGAAAAGCGCATTGCAGATTATAGAAATGGAAAATATGCAGCACATTATATGATTCCAGGAGTTCCATTACCTGCTACAAGCAGATTCTCCACCCGAAATAGTTGAATCTCTACTCATCGTCGTACCTGCAAATCGATACTCTGGCACCAATTCAAGATTCAAGTATCCAATAGCATGAAAACTTACTGGGAAATTGTTGAAGTTAATATTAAACCAATGACCATAAATAGCAAGAATGAACAAATTGATGTTTCTCATCAATTGAAAATACATTAACTTTCATCTTGTATACATTTGACATTGAAAAGTGCATTAAATCATCTGCATTGTACAAAAACAAAAAATGTTCTTCCAGTAGCAAATGAACTATCTATTTGAAAAGAACCCAAGCTACATTCCATTCTTTGACAACCTCACAGATTATGTATATACCACTTGGTTTGTTGAATTGAAGCTCTTAACAGCTTCAATTTTTGAATCAAGTTGCCCCATGCACAAAAAGTACTCTTGATTTTGACATCAATCTTCAAACCCTTGATTCTGCAAAGAATTTGATCATCTTAGGCTTTAAAGCAACACTAAATCAAACACAAGACTCTATAGTCTAAATTTGATTTTTAACTACTATGTTACTCGGACTCAGGTGTGAGTGTCGAATATGGTCTGCAACCGGGACCAGTATAGTTAAGACTTTTCTAAGATTTTCTATGTTACTCAGACTCGAGTGTGAGTGTCGGATATGATCTGTAACAGAGACTGGTTTATATAGACTTTTCTAAGATTTTCTTCATATTTGAAGGATCTTTAAAGGTCATATCCCCATAACCATATGTTGGACATGAGTGTCGGACACGAGCAAAACAGTCTAAGCTTAATCTACCTGATATCTAACTTTAATCTATCTAATATCTGCGACTGAAAATCAGTAAAATCTTTTCAGAATTCATGCATCTAAATTTAAAAAAAGGGCCTAAAATAACTTAATAACCAATAAGAGGATTTAAAAGTAGAAAGCTAACCAGTTCTTATGCCTTGGCAGATCAATAAAACATACAGATATGGCTAATAATCAAATCACACCAATTCAATACTCTTAACATCTCAACCAAATAAACGCAAGTTGTTTATTTCACTAACTTAGAACCAAATTTTCAAAAACCTAGATCGTAGACAATCATAAATAGCACATTGAACTAACTTCTCACAATCAATCGAAGAAAAAGCAGAAAATATATGAAAAAGAAGGGATGTGCTTGAAACCTATGCTGGAGAATAACCAAAGGATGAAACCGCAAAAAACGAGAACGAAAGGGATGATGTGGACGGCGTTCTCAGCAGATCTAAGGTGGGACCTTTCTTTCTCGGCGGCGCGTGAAAGGGGGTTATACATCGGAAGTAGTTGTTTGTCCAAGAGAACCGTCTCTGAGCCATGTTGATTCGAACTCAGTGATTGGGAATCAGGTGAGTCCAAGAAGAACTCGCTCGAGACTCGGTTACTGCATGAGGATCGAAGCATCTTTTGGATTCTTTTTCTTTTTCAGACAAACAGAGAGTTGGAAGATTCGAAAAAGATATGAACAAAAATAATTTATATCTAATTTCGGATAAAAATATGGGTTAAATTCAGTGTAAATCCTTAAACTATGACTCAGATTATAAATTGATCCAAAATTTCAAAACATTCTAATTGAACCCTTGAATTTCTAGTACAGTATCAATTAGATCCTTTTGTCAGGCTAGCCATTAACTTGGGCGTTAAATACTAGCTCAAATGTGAACTTGAGCATATTTAAAATAATTAAACCAAATTATAAACAAATGTATCTATTATATAAACAATTTGGATCTAACATATTAGATCTAAGATACGTGTATGTGTATTTATAATTTGCTCCAAATATTTTAAATATGTTCTACGTCAGATCCAAACTGACATTTAATACCAAAATTGATGGGTAGATTGACAAAAGGACATAATAGGTACAATATTGATATTTTGAAGATTTAGTTAGAGCATTAAGTTTGTAAACCAATTTAAAATCTATACGATAGTTTGAGGATGTTTGATGAAACTAACCCATTAATATAACATAAGTATAACACACGTGGTAATCTTTTGTTGGCCTCATTGCTACATCACACTCTCTCTAATTTCCTAAAAAAATATTAAACAAACAATTAATTATAAATCGATTCAACCATCGAATTTTTATTGATTTTGAGTAGTTCACTTAAATATGGTTCAATTCTTTTGCTTGGACCAATAAATCGATCAATTTTTTATCCAATCAATCCAACCGACAGGTGCGGTATAACTCCAATAACAGTGCCTCAAACAATATTTTAAAAATTGGATCGGATGATGAACTAATTATAGTACTAATTCTAAGTTTAACCGCGAATATAACAATAATGAAATAAACAATTAGAAATTTCATGCAAATTAACAAAATAGTTAAAATTTTTTAAAAAAAATTATAAATTGAATCACCGATTTTTTCCTAATTTTTATTTTTTATCGGTTTCGAGCAATTTACTCCAAAACTTATTTATTATTTTACCCGAATCAATATACTAGTGGATTCTCAATCCGATTGATCCGATTCCAACAACATTCTCAAATTAATAATTCATTAATTAAAAATTGGAATTAAAAAAAATCTGACTTTATTTCTTTATTTATAAAAAACAAATATTCCCCCATTGATCTTTCTTTTTTTTGTTTCAATTTTCTCTTTCTCCGGCGACGATCGGAAATTCTAACTCGTGACTCAGTATATTCTAACTCGTCGCCAGCATGACTCCCGAATAGTAAGCTCCGATTTGTTTTTTCTTTTTCAAATCTTAGAAAGAAATCGTTAGTTATCTTGGATTTACGTTAAATCAGTCATTTTTAACTATTTTTCCTGTAGAATTAACGTTTTTTTTTTAAAAAATTTTGCCTAAGATTGTCGATTGGCTATGTGAATCAGATCCGATTGCATTTTTGTTTCCGATCTGTTTATGTAAAATTTTATTTTTAGCACTAAATTTAGCTTAGAAATGATAATGTTTGTGAATTCTCAAGTTAGGTAGTAATTTTAACATATTTCCAAGAAATTTAGGCTTAAAGATGGAAATCGTTGCTGCCAAAAAAAATTTATAATTCAATGTTAATACAGTCCGGTACAAGAAATGAAAACTTGTACCGATTAAGTCTTAGTTCGATTGGTATGGGCATTATTGTCAATGTACGAGTACGTAGGTTCGAGTGTGCTAAAATGCATTATCCTCTTATTTATGGGAGAAGGGGCTATGGGTAGTTCTAGACATTATGTCAAAAAGAACAGATATGATCAGAATCTATAATGAGATTGTTAAAAAAACGTTATTTGTTAGGGTAATTCTATAGAACTTAATTCACTAGTTCTATAAAATGAAGAACGATCCAGTTCAATTTAATGAAAACGAAATATGATTTATTAGAAGTGAAATACTTTCTGGAACTTATATATAGTTTCTATGTTTAATTCTAAATAAATAAATTGTGAACTTCGTGACTTCGTTGTTCTATAAATAAACTCCAGTTAAAAAAATTTCTTTAGTTCTTCTCAAGTTTGAAATTGAGCAAATTAGTCATTTTCAATAAAAAAATTAAAGCAATTTAATTCTGTCAATTTCAAAAGTGAGCAACTATGAACCATTAATCCTGGCGTTAATATCTTCTATTAATTTACATAGTTTTGATTAACATAATAACAAATTTAGCTTTCAGTGTTTACATATTTTGTCATTTGGTCTTAATTCTAAAAAGTCTAACAAATTCAGCCTCAACATTTACACAAATGTTGCAATGTTGAGGGATAAATTTGTTAAATCAGAACCAAATTGATAGAATATATAAATTTTGAGAGCTAAATTTGTTATTACATCAATCACAATTAAGTACAATTGATGTTGATAGGAATTAAATTGCTTTAATTTTTTTGAAAGGACCCTCAATATCGAAATTGAGAGAGATTGGAGAGGTTTGTTTAGCGATGTATTAAAATTTTGATGTTTTTTTTTCCTTCTTTTAATATCTTGAATATTTGTTTGTTTATTTAAATGGCAGTGATTATCTATTTAAGCTTTTGCTTATCGGAGATTCTGGTGTTGGGAAATCATGTTTACTTTTGAGGTTTTCTGTAAGTGTTTTTTTTTGTCTTAGCTTAGTGATTTAGTACAGCTTTGATTCTTTTGATTCATTTTTGGGGAAGGACGTAGCTTAGGAGGTTGTCGGGGCCCTAAAATGAAAAATTTTCTATTTAGGTCCTTTTAAAATTTTAAGTTAGTAAAGATAAAATTGTACTTTGGCCTCCTTAAAAAAGATAAAATTTGATTTAATCCTTTAAAAATTATAAATATATAAGCTATTAAAATGATGAAATTGTAGTTTTACTGTCATAAAAATTACAATTTAACTTCGACCCCTAAAAATATTTTCTGACTTTACCCCTGAGCAGGATGATTCATATCTGGAAAGTTACATCAGTACCATCGGTGTCGACTTTGTAAGTATCGTCTCAAGTATATGTGTAAGCATTCGTTTATTTATTTTTAAGCAGTTAAATGATAAATTAATTTCGAAATCTTATTCCAATATGCAGAAAATCCGTACCGTGGAACAAGATGGAAAAACCATCAAACTCCAAATTGTATGTCTTTAAATTCGCTACCTATGTTTTCATATTTCAATTGGGGTTTGAATCTCTAAATTTACCTACTTGGATAGTGGGTTCATTCTTATAGTTCTAGTTAGACCTGTTAATTGAGTGGAATAGGCTGGTTTTGGATCAAAATATTTCATATTTTAAAATTGGGTTAAATCATTTTTTTTTGAGGTTTGAATTTGGTAATAGTTTTTATATTGTGTCGATTTTTTTTGTCTAAAATAGTGCTTGAACTTGACAATTATTCGCATATTGAACTCTGAACTAGGCAATTGTTCTAATGTTAGGGTTTGAACTTTCTTTTATTCAACTTTTTCTTCAAGTAAATATTGAGACTAACTTGAAAAAAAAAAGTTCAAGCCCCAATTTGAGAACAGTGGTCAAGTTCAAAGATTAACTTAGACAAAAATTTAGGCCCCAATGTTAGTATAATTGTCAAGTTCAAGACTAACTTAGACAAAAAAAAAAATTTAAGCCCTGATGTAGGAATACTTGCTAAGTTCAAGCCACAAATAGTGCATTAACCATTTAAAATCTTCAGGTATTTGGGTTTTGGCTTCTGGTCATTTAGGTTTGTTATGTGGATTTTTTGAGTCAAGTTATCTTGATTTCAGGTCATTTCGATTGCTTCTTCAAGTTATTTTGGGTTTGGATCATTCTGATTTTGAATTATATTTGAGTTCTGCTTGTTGATTTTTATGATGAAATCAAGTTATATCATGTTTGGGTTTAGTTCAATTTCGAGTTCAAAATTACATTTCTAGTTGTTTTAATCATTGTTGATTATTGATATCCTTTTCTTGCAGTGGGACACTGCTGGCCAAGAACGTTTTCGGACAATCACTAGCAGCTATTATCGTGGGGCTCATGGCATCATTGTAAGTTGCATATTTCGGATTTTATTTACACTTTCACTCCCTTATTTTCTTTACGCGCGATTATATTCATGTCGGTTACATACTCGACAGATCGTTTACGATGTGACAGACCAAGAGAGTTTCAACAATGTGAAGCAATGGTTAAACGAAATCGACCGCTACGCCACCGAGAATGTGAACAAGGTTTTAGTCGGGAACAAATGTGACCTATCGGCCAAAAAAGTTGTCTCCTATGAGGCAGCTAAGGTAAACTTCTCGACCACATATGTCGAAATTTGATATCAGCTTTAGGTATCAGAACTTGTTTTCCTTCCTACAGGCTTTCGCAGATGAACTCGGGATACCTTTCATGGAAACAAGTGCTAAGAATGCCACTAACGTCGAAGACGCTTTCATGGCCATGACTGCTTCGATCAAGAATAGGTACATGTACACGCGCGCTCGCACAGAGTCACATTCACTCTCATTTTTCGAGTTTAACGGTACTGATCTCTTTACGGTTATTTACAGGATGGCAAGCCAACCGGCCATGAACAATGCTCGGCCTTCGACCGTGCAGATTCGGGGACAGCCCGTGAATACGAATTCCGGTTGTTGCTCTTCTTAAAGAAAACTAGTTATAGAGAGGGCTTATGATGTTTCCTTAGTGTTTCTTTTTGTTGCATGTGGTAAAAACTAGGCCTATTTTAATGCTTTTTGATCTGAAGATGGTTGATTTTGTACTTTTCTTTTGTTCAATTTTACTTTGCTAATTTTTTATTCTTTAATTGTATTCCATTTTTTTTACTGCATTTGTACAAAAATAGGAGTGATGGTGAAAAAGCAGTATTTTCCTTGTAAACATTTGGATAAAAAAGCGTAAATTACATCCAAGGCACTGAACTATTATTAAGTTTACATTTTGGTCACTTAATAAAGTTATAAAATGGACATTGAACTATTCGAATGTTTTCATTTAAGTTGTTAAATTATTCGAAAGGTTTTATTTAAATTATTGGGATGTTAAGTTCTTTTTTTTTTTTAAAGTCCGACTAGTGAGCTCTAAGCGATGATTTGACGATCGGTGTAGTGGATCGATACTTATCAACGAGTAAAAAAACATACCTTAGATCTAAGTTGATCTAACATCAATATCAAAGATCGGAGAAGAAGCAATTTAGATTTTGGTTCACAGATTTGTGACATTCAAAGTGGTTTCATGAATAAAATTGAATTGCAAAAGAGAATGGGAATGAGAGCTTTTAATGGGTGCAGGCGATGCAGACAAAGAAGGCCATACAACAACTATTTTAACAGCCTAGTAACTAAAATAAAAATATTCAAATAGTTCAGTGACTGCTTTTTAACTTTTTAAAGTTAAGTGATCAAAATATAAACTTACTAATAGTTTAGTAACTTTGGATGTAATTTAAAAAGAAAACTAAAATCCTAAAAAAATACAACAAGAAAACCCTAACCAAATCCAGTCCCCAAAAACCCTAGCAACCATCTTTTCGCCACCAAGCTGGAAAAAGGAGAAGGAGAGAGCATTGAGGAACAAAGAGAGAGGCTATTGCAACTAGTCCAACTGAATGGCTGCCTCTAGTGTAAGCCATGCCACAGTGAAGCCCCAAAAATCCAATGCTGGAGCCGTTATGGCACCGGCTAGACCACCAACCAAAAGAGGAGCCAAAGTCGAATCATCGGCTACAACAACCACCAAACACAATATCTAGTACGATGACACTAGAATCTATTGATGTGTAGGTCCGGTGAAACCCTAGAGAGGCATTAATGTCATAACACCATGCACCAACCAAAAAAAAAAAACAAATAGAGTCCAATGAAAAGCAAAGGCCATTAAAAGACATGGATGAATGGTCATATATGTGCAAGGTTTTATCTTTTTCATTTTTTTGTTGCATTATCGAGATGGGCTAGGCAAACAACCAGGTATAGGGACATTTAACCTATCCCTATTAAGGTTCAAACTTAATGCCTTGTGTGTATACAATTGTTTCACATTTGACCTTTGTTCACTAACCAATTTCACTAAACTTCTCTTCGCATTTGACCTAAATGGACAATTCGACGATAAAAAACCATCCACCAAATGTAAATAAGCCTCCAAATCGTGACAACATGCTACGTCAGCATCTGGTTTCAAGTAAGGCGACATTTTAGTATCGACCTTCAATTCTGTCCCAACATGGGTATATGCCCATGAGTTATTGTCACCAATAAATATACCTGGAACCCTAGTGATCATATCTTGATTATTTACAATTCGTAACACTTTAACGTTTTTTTTATTAAGCCGCTGGACGAAACTTTTGTTACCAACTCGAGGCCCTCCGAACGAAAAGACTGCGACTGGCGGCACGTGAGGTGCACATGAACTTATCTCATCAGCAACTAAAAGAGATAGTGCTGCCCCAAGGCTGTGCCCTGTGATTGTAATACTTAAGGTTTCACCTTTATACATTTCTATCAATCTTTGTACTTCTTGAACAACTGATTCAGCTAAGCTAGGCACGTGAGCTCCACGTGTTTCATGTAAGCTCAAGAACCCACATTCAACCCGTTGGTTCGAGTCGTCTGAACCCGGGATTCGAACCAATTGAGCTCTAAAATTCTCGGTCCATTCAAGACACGTAGCGGTTCCACGTAGAGCAATAACAATATCCCTCCTTCCCATACGTTGAATCTCTCGCCGGTCATCACAAACCGCTACGAATCCGATCCAACTAGACCTTTGGGTCATCCACCCAAGATTCGGAGCCATATCGTCAACCCATTTCGGTAATCCAACAGACGACGTCGCATAAAGGCTCTTCGTCACCTTATATGACCTATCAGGCAACGCCACGTGTCTTGGTAAAGGAGCTTCGTCGACCGGCATGGCCGGGTTTGAATGAAAACCATGGTAAGCCGCTTGAACGAATTCCCCATATCGAACCACTTCTCGCCGGAGATTCTCATCGAGCGGGTCAAGTAAACCGGACCAATCATTACAACCGTGATACTCTCTCCAACGTGAACCGAGATTGTTCCTCGGAGAATACTCCATGGTTTTCGATAAAAGCCTTTGAAGCCGATTCAAGTGACTCGGTGACATTTCTTCGGCGGCTTTCGTTTCCGGTTTAATATCCCAAAGCTTCAGCCCTTCGAGTAAACCCTTACGTTTGATACTGATAGACCCATTTGTGAGGGGTTTGGTAACTCGGTCTGAGTCGGTTTGGTTCGTTTTCTGAAGGAGTTTTTCGAGGTTGGAAAGATGTTTCCGAGTTGACTCAGTCGACAATGAGTTAAGAGGTGATTTCCGGCACTTGAAGCTTGCCCGTTTGGTTTGGAAAACGAGCAAGTTCTGAGCCGGAACGGTCGAGTTAACACCGATCTGCATGAAGAAGCCAATGAAAGAGGAAAACGAAAGCAGCTTCCTTAAAACAGCTAAAGTGAGAACCGAGTAGGATGGAACATGTCAATCACAGTTTTTATAGAATAACATTTTCAATGAATACCCTCCCTTTTACTTCATAATTACATAAACAACCTTCCATTTATGAAATAAAAGTCTTTTATTAGTATGTTAATTGTTAAGTTAAAATAATTTCCTCCTTTTAGTTTTTGTCTCTTTCCATTATATAATTGGAATTAGATTGGATCGGTTAGTCAAATTTATTAGTTTAGAAATCGAATGATATATTACTTCAAATAATAAAGAAATTAAATCGACTTTTGGGTGAATCGTAGAAACTAATAAAAAATTAAAAATTAGGATAAAAATTGACGTTTGAACCAATTAAATCAATTTATAAATTTTAAATTTTTTAAATCATTTATTTAATTAGTGTTGGATTAACGGTCGAACTGATTGAATCAATAATTGATAATCTAACTGACTAAAGCAATAGTCCGATTTTTAAAACACTGCTTTTTGAAATTTCAAATTTGACTTGAATGATATTGTTCAAGTTTATTAAGTTAAATTATGATACTTTCAATATTTATATTATTACATTAGTAATACTATATTACCTTATTATTTTCTCATAATACTTACAACAAAATCACGTCTTAATTATAATAAAAAATTAATACGGAAATTTGAATAAATAATAGACATGTGAATCGATAGGTCTAGGTTGAGTTAATATATTAATATAAATCACGTCAGATCAAGTTTTAAAACCTTTTATTATTTCAATTCAAGTTTGTTTTAACTAGAATCATTTTAAGTTTAGATTATTTGGAATTTTGTGGTCAAAGCTTTTTTTTTTTTAATTAAGTAATCTCATGTTTTCAAACTTTGTCATCAAGAGATTTACATAATCTTAAATTATTTGTTTAAATCCTTTTAAATTTAGATCATTTTAAATTTGAGTTATCTCGAATTTAAATTTTTCTTAAATTCGGGTCAATTTCGTTTATGGGTTATTAACTTATCGAATTTGAGTTCTAATTGATTGGTATTTTTTTTT
>JABEZY010258121.1:0-13260 GCA_013467495.1 Gossypium gossypioides
TTTTTTCCATTATGCTATTATACCTCTATTCCATTCAACCAAACACAAGAATACTATTACGCCTCTATTTCATTACATTGAACCAAACAATTGATTTGCTATTACGCCTCTATTCCATTACACCTCTATTCCATTACGCCTCATTCCATTACGCCTCTATTCCAATACAGCAAACCAAACGTGCTGTCAAGCTTTCAAGAAAATGTAAAAGGGGAAATGTTTGATTCTTATCAAATTTAAGTGAAATACCTTCTACTTAGGTTAGAATGAATCAAAAATAACTTTGAAAACATGGGTTTACTCCATATTACAAGATTTTCCATTTTTAATCCAAGCTTACTTTAAAAACATCAAATCCAAATAGAATCCTTTAAAACTCGATTTGAATTAACAACACTTTTCATTTCATCTTAAAAAGTAAGAATATTTCCTTGATTTGATGAAAACAACGATCTACAACTCTAAATCGGAATTTGAAATCAAGAAGAACAATGACGAATTTGGGGAAGAAAACGCGATTTTCATTTAAAATTGGGTTTATTTTTATGTTTGGAAGTTTAATAAATCTGTAGGAATAAATCATTTTCGAAGAAACTCTTTGATTTTAGGTTTTGGCGAACTTTTGAATGATTTGGGGTTTTGAAAAGAATAGGAAGACGTAGGTGTTCTCCTTGAAGGAGACAAATTTCAAAAATTGGGCAATTTGCCCTTTTGGTCACTCCTTATTTCTTCCCTATCACAATTAGGTCCTAATTCAATTAAAATCCATGTTTTTCAAATTAGACCTCAAAATTAAGTTTTTTTACTCTAATACTCTAATTACTCATTTACGACCCTAATTTACAATATCTTACACAAACCTTCGGTTTAAAAACCTAATTCTACTACCCAATCTTTGGGATGTGAGATGTTTCTAAGAGAATTTCATTAATTTTTTGTTGTATTTCTTCATCTAGATTTAGATAATTAATTTTCCTTTTAATCTTGCAATATTTTGATATGTGTCATGGTTTTCCACATCTGTAACATTTTATTGTTTTATCTATTTTATTTTCGGATTTTTGTTGTTTCTTTTCCTTTCTATATTTTCTATACTTTGTCTTTTTATTCTGAAATATTCTGAAATATTCTTTCCCTTATTCTTTGGTTTTACAAGGCAGCATGTTTTTGAAGAAGAAAGTTCATTTCTGATGTCAAATTGGTGGCAGAATGATCATAATTCCTTTCTACATTGATATATTTCTTTTTTAAGTTGTTTTTTTAATTTTAAATCTTTACAAATTTTTAAGCCTTCTTTTTAGGTGAAACTAATTAGTTCACCATATGTAAGTTTTTTATATGGAATAATACCTTTGTAATTTTCTCTAATTTGATTTCTAACTTTTTCTCTTAGTAAAGTAGGAAATCTTGCTAGAAACTTTTCTTTCCAAAACGGTAGTTGGTTATAAGATCTTTCCATAACTCTAATCATAAAGACATTTTTATATCATTTAAAATCAGTTAATTTTTTGCATTTTAAATTTGATAATAGTTCTAAATTTCTATCTTTAAGATGAAAAGGATCTCCTATAAAGTGTTTAGAGATTGCGAAAATTAAAGTTGCTCCTTCATCTTGGATTTCTTTTCCTTGTTCAATTAAAATAATTCTTCCTTGATCATATTTTTTTACTGCTTTTAAAATTTCTTCTTGTTGAGTCTTAGTGACTGTATGGTCCCACCATCCTTTTAATGGACCAATAAATCCAACAACTAAAATATTGGCTATAGCATGATCATTAATTAGTCTATTTTGGTTTTGAGTTTTATAAACATTTGAAACCATTGTCATTTGTTGTAATAAAATGAGAATGTTATATTCAGACATTCTATCTATATTCCACTCATAAATGGTATTAGCATTGTATTTATTTGGGAAAATAAGTTTCTCTTCAATATTAAGATCAGGTGCAATGATTTTTTGATAATATAATCTTTTTAGTTCTTTCCAAGCGATTTTGTTAATTTGTTGCTCGTCTAATTGTTTAGAGTTAGATTGGGAGGATTGGTGTAACGTATTTAGTAACACCTCCAACCCGACCTAAACATTATGGCAAAATCTGGAAATGTTATGTAAAACAATTATAAATCTAACTTTTGCTTCTCAAAAACATCGTGTATTTTTGTTACTCAAAATAATCGTTTCATTTGCAAAACGTGTTGTCATACTTATTTAGTAAAAACCGTTGTTTGCTTATATTTTCTAATTAAATTGTGAATCTTGCAGCGGAAAAATAGTTGTTTTCATAAAAACATTTTATCGATTTTCATGCCAAAATCCAAGGTAAAAATCCAAAACCAAAACAATCCCAAATGTCCAGAAAGTCCAAAAATACAAAACTGTCAAATCAAAATTTTAAAAAAGTTATATTTAAAGGAATAGCATTCATAGAAACGTGGACATAACCAAGCTCCTGTCACACAAACTTGCCTAATTCTGAGGGTTACCTGAAAATTATTAGACAAACAGAGAGTAAGTTATTATAACTCAGTGTGTAACTCATAGCGAAACATGATTTCAAATTCATTTACATGGCAGAGCAGATACCGAAAAACATTTTATACAGAATCAAAATCATATCAGAGTAGTATAGATACAGATATTTATGTACCTAATCCTACCCCCATCCTCTACACACCAGCTCCGACCATCCCACCACACCATGTGGGTTATAAAACACCCACCCAACCCTACACACCGTTTAGTGTCCATACGACACTTTCAGAATAATCGCAATAGTGTTGCCAATATAATGGTGAGTTATTGCCTTACACAAAACACTTCCTCCACACAATACATGTCCCACCCCATAGTCAGATATAAACAGAAATATCATATACCAAAATTTACATATCATACATGCTCGTATAACAGATGTAGAACATGCTTTATACATAATAGATCATACATATCTCATCACAGTACAAGAATTTAAACATTATCTACGTCATGTTTCATACTAACAGATTAATAAAATTCTTGCTTAATAGCTTATATAACCACATACCGACCGTATGGAAGGCCCATAGTCAATCGGGACGACATATACGGCCCTAGGGAAAAATTCTAAATTTTTGGCCCACACGGCCCAATTTGCCTTTCCTGTGTGGCCCACACAGCCTAAATTGTCTAGACTGTATGTCACATATGGCCTCGCACAAGACCTGTCACAAGGCCATGTGTCGCACACGACTTACCACACGGCCATGTGGCGTCGACAGGCCAAAATTTTGGCTTTCGCCTTTCACTGTTTTTCGAGTTTCTCATTACACACCTGATTCGATTTCAACAAGAACGCAACCACAAGACTCTTGAGACCTAAATACAACAAATAAAACGATTAATTGCAGTATCTAGGCACAAGATAGCCAAGAATTGAACTCTTTCAAAACACTAAAAACTCTTTCATACTCTTACCGATAACCAAACTGTAATCGCACAAAATTATGATGTTGAAGGAGTTCCAAACGTCTCACGACTCTCACCTAAACGCAAGAAATTAATTAATCAACGATAACAAAATTTTACAACACCAATTGCATCCTAAAACCCCTAAATTAAACAATCAAAGAACTAACTAAAACGTTACCTAAAAGGAGAGAAATTGAATGCCCAATAAACACCAGTCCAATGTTTAAAGAAGATTCCCAAAACAAAATTGAAAAGACAGATGAACCGATGAAAACAAGACAGCAAAATTTTGCATTTTCAAATTGCAGCCTGACTTAGAGGAAAACAATGGGAAACGTGGGTTTCGGGTTTCTTTCTTTCTTCTTTTTTTTATTAACTAAAAATAAATAAAACAAAAAGAAAAACATAAAATGGAATTAAACATAAATTAAATACTTGTTTTAATTTATTTCAAAACAAGCCCAAAAGATAAAACATTTAAAAATAACTACTTGATTTATTATTAATATATTTTATTTTTTACTTTTTTCCAATAAGCTGATTTAAAATTCACTCCAAAATTATTTCGACAACAAAACATATTTTATTTAAAATCAAATAGGCTTAGGAACAAAATGATTGAATTGAGACTCGAACCCAAGACCTCCGACACAGAATTAAATCTCTTAACCACTAATACAAATCCTTAATTTATGATAGAATTCGTAAAACAGACTTTAATAGATCAGGGTGTTAGAACTCTACCCCCTAAAAGAAATTTCGACCTCGAAATTTACCTGACTAAAAAATATGCAAATATTGCTGACGAATTGAATCCTCAAGTTCCCACGCGGCTTCTTCAGTGCCATGATTCTGCCATTGAACCTTAACTAATGGAATAGATTTCCTTAAGACCTTAACATCTTGATCCAGAATCTAAACCAGCTCCTCCTCAAATGTCAAATCCGGTCTAACCTCAATCTCCTCAACCGAAACAATATGAGATGGGTCTAACCGGTACTGCCTCAACATAGAGACGTGAAACATATCATGAATACAATCTAACTCTAGAGGTTGCTCTAAATGATAAGCAACTAGTCCTACACATTTTAGAATCTGATATGGCTCAATGAACCTAGGGCTTAACTTGTCCCTACGTCCAAACCGTAGAACCTTCTTCCGTGGAGACACCTTAAGAAATACATAATCCCCCATAGAATACTCGATGTCCCTTTTTTTAAGATCTGCATAGGACTTCTGTCTATTAGAAGCCGCCTTAAGATGATCCCGAATCAGTTTAAGTTTATCTACAGTCTCAAAAACCAACTTAGGACCCAAAACCCATCACTCACCCAACTCAGTCCAACACTTACGACCATACGGAGCCTCGTAAGGTGCCATCTGAACACTAGACTGGAAGCTATTATTGTAGGCGAACTCAACTAACGGCAGAAAATCCTCCCAACTACCTTGGAAATCGATCACAAACTCCGAAGCATATCCTTCAATATCTGAATCACCCTCTCAAATTGACCATTTGTCTGAGGATAGAACACAGTACTGAAGTCCAACCTCGAAGTCAGAGCCTCATGAAGTTTTCTTCAAAACCAAAAAGTAAAATGAAGATCTCTATTAGAAATAATTGAGACCGGTACCCCATGAAGTCTCACGATCTCAGAAACATATAACTTGGCAACTTCTAAAGAGAGTAATCTATCCTAACAATGATGAAGTAGGCAAACTTGGTCAACTGATCCATGATGACCCACACAGATTCCTTTTTAGTAGGTGTTAGGGGTAACCCACTAATAAAGTCCATAGTCACTCATTCCCATTTCCATAAGGGAATCTTAACGGGTTAAAGCAACCCCGAGGGCAACTGGTGCTCAACCTTAACTTGTTGGCACGTCAAACAACGAGAAATAAAATTTGTTACCTCCTGTTTCAAACTAGGCCAGTAGTACAGTTCGCGGAGATCTCGGTACATTTTATTTCTACCGGGATGCATAGCATAAGGGCTACTATGCACTTTCCGCATAATAGACTGTCTCAAATAAGAGTCGTTAGGCACATAAACCCGCCCTCAGAAACACAGAACCCCGTAACTATTCAGGCCAAAATCAAAAGCACTACCATCCTCCACCTAACAAAATCGCAGAACCAGAGAATCATCCCCCAACTGTTTATCCTGAATATGGTCAATCCAAATCGGCTTAACTTGTAACTCTACTAAAAGACTTCCATTGTTAAACAGACTTAGGCGAGGAAACATTGCCCTCAAATCAGACATTTCCCTACGACTAAGAGCATCAACCACCACATTGGCCTTACCAGGATGATACTCAATCGCGCAGTCGTAATCCTTAAGCAGTTCAATCCATCTACATTGCCTAAGGTTTAAGTCCTTTTGGGTAAGGAGGTACTTGAGGCTCTTGTGATTGGTGTAGATGATACACCTCTCACCATACAAATAATGCCTCCAAATCTTTAAGGCGAAGACAATTGCAGCCAACTCAAGGTCGTGCTTATGATAGTTGCCCTCGTGTGATTTAAGTTGTCAGGAAGCATAAGTCACTACCTTACTGCATTGCATCAGTACACAACCCAAACAGACATGAGATGCATCACTATATACCACGAAATCCTTACCGGATTCAGGCTGTATCAGAACAAGAGCTAGAGTCAAAATAGATTTGAGCTTCTCAAAGCTCGATTGTTGCTCGTCAGTATAGACAAATGGGGCATTCTTACGCAATAGCTTAGTCAGAGGAGTTGCAATTAAATAGAACCCATCAACAAATCTCTGATAATAACTTGTAAAGCCAAGAAAACTACGGATCTCTGAAACATTTCTAGGCTGTTTGCACTCAAGCACAACCTTAATTTTCCTAGGATCAACTCAGATCCCCTTTGCATAAACCACATGCCCTAGAAAAGTCACCTCTCTCAATAAGAATTCACACTTGCTCAACTTAGCGTAGAGTTGTTTCTCTCGAAGTATCTGAAGAACTACTCTAAAATGCTCATCATGATCATCTTTGGTCTTAAAGTATACCAAAATATCATCGATGAAGACCATGATGAACTGATCCAAGTACGACTGGAAAACCCGATTCATAAGATCTATAAAGGCAGCTGAAGTATTCGTCAAACCAAAGGACATGACTGGGAACTCGTAATACCCATAATAAGTCCTAAAATTAGTCTTATGGACATCAACCTCCTTAACCTTAATCTGGTAATACCTAGAACAGAAGTCTACCTTGGAAAACACAGAAGCCCCACGAAACTGATCAAACATGTCATTAATCCTCGGAAGTGGGTACTTATTTTTTACCGTTAACTTATTCAATTGACGATATTCAATACACATTCTCATGGTACCATCATTTTTCTTTACAAACAACACTAGTGCCCCCTATTGAGACACACTAGGACGGATGAACCCACAATCAAGGAGCTCCTGAAGTTGAGCTTTTAACTCCATAAGCTTATTTAGTTCCATACGATAAGGAGTGATGAACACTAGAGCTATACCCAATAGAAGCTCAATAGCAAACTCGACTTCCCAATTTGGAGGCAAACCCGGTAATTTCATGGGAAAAATATCTTAAAATTCTCTAACCGTTCAGATGTCCCCAACAGAGGAACTCACAGAAGTTGAATCACTCACAAAAGCCAAGTACACTTCACCCCCTTTTTGAACTTGTTTTTCGGCCACAATAGCAGAGATCATATTGGATAAGTAATCCCGACATTCGCCAATCATAACCACTTCCACATAATTCTCTGATCTCAAAACTACCCTCTTAGTGGCACAATCCAAACTAACCCGATGCTCCACGAGCCAGTTTATTACTAGAATCAGGTCAAATTCCCCAAACGAGAGCTCTATCAGATTAGCCGAAAACACAACCTCCTGTATCTTTAACAGTACATTCTTATATAGTCTACTAACCCGAACAGATTGACCTAACAGACTAAGTACAGTAATCTCTTCAGAAGTGCTCTCAACATAAATCCCCAAATTTACAGAAACAGAGCCAGCTATGTAAGAATGCGTTGACCCTATGTTTATTAATGCAAAATAAGGGGCATCATAAATAAAGAACGTACCTGTAGTCACATCAATGGCATATCTATCTTCACGATGTCTAGCAACATAAACCAACGCAGGCTGTCTCGCCTCAATCTGATTAGTACCTCTGTCTGGTGCTCTCTACACTCTACCCATACCATTACCACCCCCGGCCGGACCACAACCCCTAGGTGGCTGCTAAACTACCCGCAGAGATTGAACAAAACTCGAGGCTAGAGCTTGCATCTGATCAGAATGCTATGGGTAATCTCTGATGCGGTGCTCCATCGATCCAAATCGTAAACACGCTCTCAACCTCCTCCAACACTCGCCTAGATGATGTCTACCATAATCCCTACACAGTTGAGCCACAATAGGAGCAACTGGAACCCCAACTCTCGAAGGCCCATCAGACCTGGCCTATTTTTTAGGCCTCTGAATAGAACTAGAGGGCTCCGAATCCCTCTTATTCCTGCCCCTCTCTTGGTCCCTATTCTCACGCTCAACGCGCTTAACCTCCTTAGCGATCTTTACCTTGTCCACTAAGACTGCAAATTTCCGCTCCCTCTGCAGGGTTACCAGAACTCTCAGATTATCCTACGAACATACTTAGTCGATACTATCCCACGAGCATAACGGCTTAGTCTAAGAAATTCGGCATCACACTTGACCACAATCTTACCCCCTTAAGTAAGATTCAGAAATTCGCATCTACGAGTATCCACATAACTCGTCCCCACATATTTACTCTAGAAGGCGGTCTTAAAATAATTCTAAGTAATTCGTTCCGGCTGAGTACCCTACTCAACCGTTAACCACCACTGATATGCCTCATCTCGAAGCAGAGATATTACACCCTTCAATTTCTGCTCAAGGGTGTAGTCAAAATCATTCGTGACCCTCTTGGTAGCCTTCAACCAATTACCTTTAAATTATTCAGCACCATTAGAACGGAGTTCTTCAGTTACCAACCCACGACACCTAAAACCAAAATGGGGTCCAGCGACCCTCTACAATGCTCTAAGCATGGCTTGGGACAATACGTCATCCCCAGCCGAGCGAATTTGAGACCCAGTCTCAACAGTAGGTATAGCAGGTGTATCACTCGTATTCAGATTGGGTATACTACCCATCGAGGACGACTCAACTCGAGTCCCTCTACAGCGCCTGTCGCGCCCACGAGTACCACGGCCACGAATTCCAAGAGCACTCATTGTATTCACCGATTTATCTAAATTACAAAGTTTTATGTATCAATTTCAGTGTTTATTAGGAAGTATTTTATGCTTGAAATAAGTATCAGAAGGAATTTTAGAAATTTTCAGTCTCTAACTATCTCAGTACAGTTTTAATTGTTTCAGAGTTTTCTAACTAAAATATTACTATGTTAGAACTACTTATAGGATCGGCACATAAGACTCGGTGTTCCATAACTTACTTTTCAAATTTATTTAAAAGTAAATTTTTCTCAAAAAATAGTTTTTACAAATACCATTTTGAACCCAAAATTTTTAAAGCTCGAGTTTTATAACCTAGCTCTGATACCACTAAATGTAACACCTCAAATTTAGACTAAACGTTATGGTTAAATCTAAAAATGTTACATAAAACAGTTATAAATCTGACTTTCGCTTCTCAAAAACATCGTGAATCTTTATTACTCAAAATAAACGTTTCATTTGGAAAACGTGTTGTCATACTTATTTAGTAAAAACCATTGTTTGCTCATATTTTCTAATTAAATTGTGAATCTTGCAGTGGAAAAATAGTTGTTTTCGTAAAAACATTTTATCGATTTTCATACCAAAATCCAAGGAAAAAATCCAAAACCAAAACAATCTCAAATTTCTAGAGAGTCTAAAAATAAAAAACTGTCAAATTAGAATTTTAAATAAGTCAAATTTGAAGGAATAGCGTTTATGGAAATATGGACATAACCAAGCTCCCGTCGCACAGACCTGCCTAAGTTTGACAGTTACCTGAAAATTATCAGACAAACAAAAAGTGAGTTTTTATAACTTAGTGTGTAACTCATAGCGAAACAGGATTTCAAATTCATTTACATGGCAGAGGAGATACCGACAGACATTTTATACAGAATCTAAATCATATCAGAGTAGTAAAGATGTAAATATATATGTATCTAATCCTACCCTCATCCTCTACACACCAACTCCGACCATCCCAACATACCATGTGGGTTATGAAACACCCACCCAGCTCTACAGACTGTTTAGAGTCCATACGACACTTTTAAGAATAATCGTAACAGTGCTGCCAGCATAATGGTGAGTTATCGCCTCACACAAAACACTTCCTCCACATAATACATGTTCCACCCCATAGTTAGATATAAACAGAAATATCAGATACCAAAATTTATATATCATACATGCTCGTATAACAAATGTAGAACATGCTTTATACATAACAGATCATACATATCTCATCACAATACATGAATTTAAACATTATCTACGTCATGTTTTACTAAAAGATTAACAGAATTCCTGCTTAATAGCTTAAATAACCATATACTAACCCCACAGAGGACTCACAGTCGATCGGGATGACATGTACGGCCTTAGAAAAAAAATTATGAATTTTGGGCTTATACGCCCGTGTGGCCCACACGGCCCAAATTGTCTAGACCGTGTGTTACACACAGACTCGCACATGGCCTGGCACATGGTCATGTGGCGTCAACAGGCCCCAATTTTAGCTTTTGTTGTTCATTTTTTTCCAGGTTTTTCGTTACATACCTGGTTCGATTTCGACGAGAACACAACCACAAGACTCCTGAGACCTAAATACAATAAATAAAACCGTTAATTGCATTATCTAGGCACAAGATAGCCAAGGATCAAACTCTTTCAAAACACCAAAAATTCCTCCATACTCTTATCGATAATCAGACTGCAACAACACGAAATTATGATGTTGCAGGAGCGCCAATGTCTCATGACTCTTACATAACAATGCTACTAGTATAATGGCGAGTTATCGCCTCACACAAAACACTTCCTCCACATAATACATGTCCCACCCCATAGTCAGATATAAACANAAATATCATATACCAAAATTTACATATCATACATACTCGTATGACAAATGTAGAACTTGTTTTTTACATAATAGATCATACATATCTCATCACAATACAAGAATTTAAACATTATCTACGTCATGTTTCATACTAATAGATTAATAGAACTCCTACTTAATAGCTTATATAACCATATACCGACCTCACGGAACGCCCATAGTTAATCGGGACAACATGTACGGCCCTAGGGAAAAATTTTGAATTTTTGGCCCACACAGCCCAATTTGCCTTGCCCGTGTGGCCCACAAGGCCTAAATTGTCTAGACCGAATGTCACACACGGCCTCGTACACGACCTATCACACTGTCATATGTCGCACACAGCTTACCACACGGCCAGGGACACGGCCGTGTGGCGTCGACAGTCCATAATTTCGGCTTTCGTCATTCGTTATTTTTCGAGTTTCTCATTACACGTCTGGTTCGATTTCAACGAGAACGCAACCACAAGACTCTCGAGACCTAAATACAGTAAATAAAATGATTAATTGCAGTATCTAGGCACAAGATAGCCAAGAATCAAACTCTTTCAAGCCAAGAATCAAACTCTTTCAAAACACCAAAAACTCATTCATACTCTTACCGATAATCAGACCATAATCGCAAAAAATTATGATGTTGAAGGAGTTCCAAACGTCTCACAACTCTCACCTAAACGCAACAAACTAATTAATCAACGATAACAAAATTTCACAACACCAATTGCATCCCAAAACCCTTAAATTAAACAATCAAATAGCTAACTAAAATGTTACCTAAAAGGAGCAAAATTAAAGACCCAACAAACACCAATCCAATGTTTAAAGAAGATTCCCAAAACAAAATTGAAAAGACAGATGAACCGATGAAAACAAGAAAGCAAAATTTTGCAATTTCAAATTGCGGCGTGGCTTAGGGGAAAACAATGGGAAATGTGGGTTTTGGGTTTCTTTCTTTCTTCCTTTTCTTTTTAACTAAAAATAATTAAAACCAAAAGTAAAACATAAAATGGAATTAAACATAAATTAAATACTTGTTTTATTTATTTCAAAACAAGCCCAAAAGATAAAACATTTAAAAATAACTACTTGATTTATTATTAAATATTTTTTTCTTATTTTTTTCCAACAAACTCATTTAAAATCCACTCCAAAATTATTTTGACAACAAAACATATTTTATTTAAAATCAGATAGGCTTAGGAACAACATAATTGAACTAAGACTCGAACCCAAGACCTCCAACACGGAATTAAGTTACTTAACCACTGATACAGATAATTAATTTATAATAAAATTCATAAAATAGACTTTAATAGATCAGGGCGTTACATATTTACTGAGTGTTGGGCTTGCATCGGGGTATCTAGAGCAGCTAATTCAGATTTGTAACTTTCTAAAACTTCAAGTTTACTTTGAATTTCTATTAAGAAATTATTTTGGGTTTTTTGAAAAGATTTTAGGATTTCATAAGGTGTAAATATTAGTTTCTTGGAACTTTTTTCAGTTATTTCTTTTACTGATTCTTTCTTTATGGGTGGATTTCTACCAAATTTTCAATATAATCCAATTGTTTTCCTCTTCTATGAAGACTGATATTTGTATAGTTATTTTGTTCTACTATCATTTTAACTCTTTTGATGAAATTTGTTCTCCTGCATAAGAAGCTCTCATTCTTAAAGGACTTGCTTTTAAACCAGTATTTTTATAAAGATATTGAACTTCCATTAAATGGGGATATTAAGATTCAACTTCTTCTTTATTGGTTTGTCGTCTAGTATTATTTTTTATTGCATTAATAGATTCTAAATAATATTCATCAAATCATTCAAAGAATTTTATATGGATTCTATGGGTATTCATGAATTCATAATATTCTTGAAGAATGTTCTGTTTTTTTTTGTTTATTTTTGTTGGAATGGAAGTGTTTCCTACACTATTCTTTATTGATCTCAAAAGATTTTTCTAAGACAATTTTTTGTAAAGTTTCTTCTTGTCTTACATTGTTAGTCATTGATGAGTATGTTGCTGACATATTAGGCCAATTTTTGGGGCTCTCTTCCTATCTGGCATAGATAGGTTGAGCTATATTTGAGGAATTATCTATCCCTTGTAAATTGATCCTAAATGTTGTCGAGATAGAAGAGACAAAGGCTCTAACTACCCTAAAAGTTTTTGTTTGTGTTTCGGGATTTCGTTCTTCTTCTAAATTTAACCTCCTAAAAGTCGTGTTGTTACTTCATATTTCAAAGGAATATCTTGGAGGCACTTTAAGTGGCCTGTTGAATATAAATTGAACCGTACCATCTTGGTGTTGGAAAATTTCACTTAGTGAAGTATTTCTAATTGGAGTTGGTGGAACAAGGTCTGCAGCACCTTCAAGTTTCCACCTATCAGAAAGGTTATTTTTATGACATTATATTGTTACTGGGATTGTGGTATGAGATCTTGAGGTATCTATTTCTATTAAAAGGGTTTCTCCTTTTGAGCTTTGAAGTAAAGCCTTGGTATTGACTACAGAATCCATAGCATTGAAGTGGAGCCGATAAACTAAAGTTAATACTTTAGATCCAAGAAGCATTTTGTAATTATAGATATGAATTTGAAGGGTCAAAGATTGTAAAATATTTTTATCGGTTAAAGAAACCATAAAATTTGGGTAACAATTA
>JABEZY010258266.1:0-16275 GCA_013467495.1 Gossypium gossypioides
ACCGTTGATAGTTGGAAAATGGACACCTACGATCCTCTGCATCTTTGTGTCTGTCATATTTTTCTGCGTAGCCAATCCAATGTGGGAGGTGTGACCTACTAATACAATCATTCACTTTTGATATGGTATGAAATTGAAATATCTTTGAAAATAATATTTTCTTTACTAATTTAATGTTATTTTAATATTTTCATTTTAAATTTTAGTTTTTTTTTAAAGTAAATTTCAACATGATATTTTGATATTTATTTGACAATAAATTATTTAAAAAGATACAAATAACATGATATGTCAGTTCGAATCTATTCTCATCAATGTTGACATACAAAATTGAATTTCATTTGTAATGTTTGCCTAGGTAATTTTAATTTCATCATTATTTAAATAAATTCAATTTTTTTTTGTGAAAAAATATATTCGATTTGATACTAATTTATTTAAATAAATTCATGTATTGATTTTGACATCTCTATGTCAATAACAACACTTTGTCATCAATCAACTACATGTTAGTCTTAATACATTATTGTTGTCCAAGCCCACAACAATACTCGACTAAAGACCTTTTAAGAATAATCATATTATTCTCAGGACATTATTATAAAATAGTTTATTTATATACCTAGAAAAGAAACTGAAATAATAATGTCAATGTCTTATATTAATAAACGAGGCAAAACAAACATGTTATTATAATTATCTCATGATTGGTATTTAAGCATACTCTAACAGTATATGCCTTCTCTGTTAAAGACTTAGAAAATTCTCTTAACTTTAAATCGTCATCCAACCTAACAACTCCTAACGTCTCTGCGAATTTTATCAAATGCTCATGTGAATCACCATACTTGCCATTGAATTGCTTAAAATTAGGACTAGTGTATTCCTTGAGGTCTGATTTGGTAGCTACCCTAGTAGGGTATGACAGTTTGAGATCAAATTCGGAGAAACTAAGGCTTTTGTTTTTTTTTCTTTTATTCTAACAACCTTTAAAGTTCTTTTTTGGTGACAAAACCCTGGGTTTTCAATGGGTTGTGCCACCAAGGAGGATAATCCAAGTTGGGAGGTTGTGATGATATTTTTTTCCTATGGAAGCAGTCAAAGTGTGGGTGGTAGGTGTGTTGGTGTTATGGTTTTGGTTATGCCAGTTGTCATAGGAAGCACAGGATTAGAAACATCAAATCTATTTTCTCCGTTTCCATTTTGGATAGGAGTGGCTCCAGTGGAAGAGTTTCCTACTGGCTAGATGTGAGAAGGAATGTCGTTTGGAAAGGGTGTGAATTGGGAGATAGTTTCCATCATCTTTTTTTTTTCTCCTCCAATATTTGCATCTTTTCCTCGTTTGACTCCATTATCTTCATCAAGTCTCAAATGTTGATAACTCTAGAATATAAAGTTATCTTCAACACTTTTTAACATATAAATTATGCAAATTCTTAGTAGTTGATAACACTTTTTATAGTTTCTATTCATAATTATGTATAATAAGCAATACTATGAAAATATGTTATTTTAACTAATTATTATGCTAAACACATGGTTTTTAATCTTTTTGAGGAGGTAATTAGACTCAGTGGGAAAAGAAAGCAGAAGTTCGCATGTTAATGCAAATGCCGCAACATTGCACAAGAAGAGTCGCAACATAGGACTAAAAGATTAGGCTTGGGAATGTACAGATTTGGATGTCCAATCTAGCTTTTTTGGACTTCAAAATTCATCTCAACGCAACTACGGAGTGGATCAACAAGCTTGGACATCCCAAAAGAGCCCAAATTGATCACTAGAAGAGAAGGAAGCTCAAACCATCCACCACATGTTCAAAACCGACCAAGGACTTGTTCTTCAGCTACCTCAACCACATGCCTTGAATTTAGGAACAACCAAATCAGCTTTGTGGAGATCAAGGGGTCGACACCAACATGGAGAAAATCAAAGGGAAATTGATGCCAAAAATAGCAAAGGATGTTAGGGACTCACTAGTATAAATAGAGGCAAGCATTTGAGAGGAAATAGCACAAGCAAGAAGCTAAACACTTACCGAAAATTGAGAGCAGCAAGTAAGCAATAGCTTGATAGCATTTAGGTGAGAGTGATGCCTAGAAGAGGAGGAGAACTATCATGAGAAGCAAGCAAGAAACAGTTGTGAAGAACCACTGAATTCGGTTGTTATCTCTTCTTATTGTGCACTAGCCATGGATAACCCCCCTCGGTATTCCATCTTCCTTTTCTCTTATTCATTATTTTGTTATTGTGTTGATGACCATGATTGCAACTTATCTTTGTGTTTTTAATTTACTGATTATGATTTAATTCTGTTTTTGCTAGAATAATTATGAAACTTTGACATGTGATTCTTGATTCTATGTTAAGAATGTCCTGTACATATTTTTATTCATTCGTTCAAGTAGAATTAATATTAACACTTATAAATGCATGGCCAGGATTGGTAGGTGAGAGTTTATTATTTAGTCTGAGAAAAGGTAATAGTTAATAGACAAAAGACTTGAATAATGCATGTCATGTTGATACCGAGACATGATTGTTGCATGCATAAACTGTATGTAAGGCTCGATAAGGTGATCTTAAGGTTAGTTTGACATAGATATATGCAAAGTAGCTAAGAGACATAAAGACTCCAAGAGAAGCCTATGATTTAAAAAGTTGGTTTAGTGAATTTTCATATTGTAACGATTTATCGTAACATTTTATAACATAAATGCCAATGATCATTAGTCAAAGGGAAGTAATTGTTCTAGCATATTCATGTCAATATTGTTAAATCATGTGTTAGAGTTTTCTACTGCTATTATCTTTTGTATTGTGTTTAAATTCATCTGTTTGCATATTTAGTATAACTAGTTACATTCGTATCTCACATTAATAATTTATTTTGCAACATACCAAGTTGTTAATAATTAATTTTGCAAATAATTTGTATATACAGTCTTTGTGGAGATGATAACTCATATACTTATTACTTATTACTTGTCACTATTATGTACACCTGCACATAATTTGACAATCGTTCAAAACTGTATGAGGGAATTGGATTATTTGAACTTCAGAACCTTCCATAGTTTTCAATAAAAATTAAAGGAAAGATAAAAAAATATATATTAATAATGTTTCACTGAATGTAATCTTTCTTTGCTAATGGAGTTGCCAAAATGTAAAGGGTTCTTTTATTAAGGTAAGGAGACATTACAATCTAGCAAAATGAGAAGTTGTGGAGAGATGGCAAAGAGGAAGATCAAAGCAAACTTTGGAGAATAAGCGCGATGGCAGTCGATTGTAATGGACACGATAAGAGGTTGAGAAGGATAAGAGTTATAGTGGTTGTTTTGATTATAGAAAGCAAGTTTCAAAAAGGATTTTAGAGTGCTAAGTTTGATAAATGATCCAAAAGTCCCCAAATGAGACCTTGAAATGAGAATAAATGAAATCATGTTCTATATCCTATAGTGTGACGACCCAATTTTCAATAGTGTTAGAAAGTTCGATTTTGGACTGAATTTATTGAATCAAAATAGTAAACAATTAAAATAAGGTAATTACATGCCAGGTATGGATCAGGAGATCGAATTATTTAGTGTTATTGAATCGAATCAGATAATAAAAATAGTACAGGGACTAAAATGATTAGTGACTTGAATGTAGGGAAATTGATTTTTTTTTTTAAATTGGAAAATGCCATAAAAGGTGATTAAACTAAGGTTCTATTAGCAAATAAACCATTTTTATAAGTTATATTAATGCTTAAATAAACCATTTTTAATCATTTTCCACTATCTAACATTATGATTAACTAATAAAAGAAAATTTTATAATAGTTGTTAGTGGAAGAGATGAAACCAAGGAAAAAAAGTTCTTTCATCTCAACCATTATCGAAAGCTTCCATGGGAAAATAGGTGAGTTTTCTTTTCAATTTTTGGTAAATTATTAGATTTAGATAACTAATATTCAAGACACAAGTGTTAGATTGATAATTTGTTTAGTTTTGAACAAGGAATATATAGTTGAAAACATAAGGATTGACATATATCAAAAGTCTAGATTCAAGCATGTTAGTGCTAATTAGAGTTATGGTTGAAATTGTTCAAAATTTTAATAAAATGTGTTTAAATAATGTGTTTGATAAATTACGTTTAATTTTAGACTAAATTGTAGAAAATAAAAACTTTTGAGGATTGATAATGAATAATGGTTGTAGAAAGTCCCTGTATCATATCTATTAAGTCGAATTTAAATTCGATTGGGTGATTTGTGAAATATAGTGTTTTGGATAATAACGTTAGCATTGACCAAATTGAATAAATCACATTCATGTTTATTTATCATATTTCTATATCCGAATTATATATCTAATGGATTTTTCGTATCCGAATTTATCATACGTAACTAAAGGCAATGTTGGGACATTGAAAAACAAAGAAAAAGGCAAAGTCGTCGATGAATAGCTAATTCGGTTTGTGCTCTCATAATTCAAGTTAGTTAAATAAATAAACATATATGCTTAAATGGTTTTATTTGAAAGGTATATGTATTCAAATTATGTGATTATGGTCAAGTATGTGATTTTTATATGTATATGCTTGCTTTATATATTATGTGATGGTTAATAATGGAATTTGCCCTATTAACGTTTTTGGATAGAGTCACGAGTATAGTTGACATGTCATAAGGTCCATATTGACATGTGGAAGATTCATCGCTATGCGTGTATATATTGTAATAGTTCTCTAATACCTTGAAGATCGAGAACATATAACTAGCTCAAATACCCTGGGGTACGAGCATATTCTGGTGTGGTTGATGAAATCGGTGCATTTATGCTTGATTATCACTTCAGTGCATATCTGATGTGATGGTGGATTGATCCGAGTATCCGTTTTTATATCTAATTTGATTAATAGGGGTTATAATGTAAAAATGGTATGTTGAACATTTATTAAATCAAAATGAGGTATTGATGCTAACATTAGACATGAATTTGATATGTTAAAGTAGGTGAAAATACCTTGAGGTTGCATTTGAAATTATATCAAGAAATTGAATAAAGCATTGATGAGAATAAGATGAAATGATAAATATCTATTGGTATATGTGTATCTTTGATGTTAATGTGAAATGGTTAGTTGGTTAACTTAAGTTATCATGTTACTTATGTTTATTTGATTTGGTTATGTTTATAATTGAATTCAAATTATATTAGCACCATTGAGTAACCATTACTAAGCATAGTAATTTGTTTGTTTCCATGATGCAGGTTTCAGATAAAAGCTATTAAGAGTTTCATGGTCAAGCATCCAACTCTCCAACTCAACTTGGAAACCTTTACAATCTTATTTTGTATGTATATATATGTTTTAAAGTCACATGGCATGTACCTAGATAGGTAGATTTGTTGTGTCAGTTTTGACACTTTTGATAAGTGACATGTAATATTATATTGGTTGAGCTTTACCTTTTGATTACTAGTTAGTTATATTTGATTATGTGAGATTGAATATGCAAATTACTTGGTTTAGTAATGATATATTGAAGGCTTTGATTTGATAATGTTTGAACATGTTTAAATAGGTTAATTGGATGAATATGTTCTATGGTAAGTTTTAAGTGTGTTTAGGTCCATTCAGTTAAGGCTTTGGATACTTATAAGTACAAAATTTTGACCATTTGATCATTGAGTCTCGAGACAAAAACATGTCTCGAGACCATTAGAACAAATTTCACTTGATTTTTGCATTCAAGAGCTTGAGATCTCGAGACATCTATATAGTCTTAAGACAAGTGGCTTTTGTCTTGAGCTTGTCTCAAGATAGAAGTGCAACGAAACTAAATAAATTTTGCCCTGCTCCAAGTCCTGAGACAAGAATCCCTTGTCTTAATACATTCAAACATTGAAGTAAAAATAGGAAAATAAGGAAAGTAGGTCTTACCTAATCTCGAGACATAAAGGGTTTTGCCTCGGGATACATGTAGTACTTCGAAGTTAAAAATTCTAAAATAGTTTATGATCTATCTCGACACATGAAGACCCCTATCTCAAGACATAAATTTGAAATTAAACATTTAAGTTTAGATTCAAATCTTAACTCTAATATTAATTCATTATGATGTCTTCGTAATTAGTTGAAATAGATTCTTATGTATTACGAATGTATGTGTGAGATCATAATGAATAGGTTTATTGTTCTGAAGGAAGAATATAAATTTAAATTTTGCGAATTTATGTCAAGTTAGGCTAAGTCGTTTCGGCAATGTAATGTAACGTCACACATTTAAATCTGACAGTTGGGTCGGATGTTAGGTGTAACATGCAGGGTACTGTGAGAGAAGTTGTAAAAATAATGGATATAATGGTAGTTTAGTGAAAGTTACACTCATGTAACTTATTTTAACAAGGACACTGCTACTTGCAAACTTAAGTGCAAGTGCACAGTTTGATCAATGAGCAGAGGGAAAGCCAAAAACACTTAGTGCTCCAGAGAAAGGCTAAGAAGTAGAATTCTTAACAATATCCATATCTGAGCCTCCAAACTATGCTCTCCAAGACATCCCAGCAATAGAGCAAACCTAAGAATCTTGTCAACCTTCTTAAGCTTAGCTCCACAACCTTCTTAATATAGAGATGTTCTGCAAGGAACAATATTTCTTGATACTACTATTAGCAGAAGCATCTATCCCAAACAAAATGAAAAGAGAAGGGAAGAAAATCCTCAAGCATATATTGAATTTGAAAGAGACTACAAGACCGCTATAATGATTCCCGTTTCACCCACAACAAACCTGCAGAACTTGTTTCTAAACTGTTAAGATAACCAGTGTGACTAAGGCATCAATATATACATACATAAATATATCTTAGCATCCAATGTACTTTACCTATTAAAAATACTCTAATAGAATGAATATAAGTTGCAGCTTTTGAAAATTTACACTTATCTTCATTAATTATCTCTGTATTGCATTGAGACTTGAGAGTGGTAGAGTTAATTTAGCGGAACAAGGGCAATATGCCCCACTGATGCAGAAATCCCTCACCAGTTGTGACCTCTAGGAGCAATAGCATGAGCACTGCCAGCATTGCTGCTCTACCGTTCCACGTTTCAGCACTTTTTGTCCAACCCCATTCCCAAACAGTCACAGGTGGTGGCAGCTCCCTCCGTTGTGAATCATATGTAGCCAATAGCTCTTCCACACTGCCAAGGGGAACTAATGACTGCACAAAATAAAAGATTATTTGCTCAACTCATAGAATGCTTGGTACAATAAGGTAGCATTATGCAACTGAAACAACAAATTAGGGTTTTTTTTTTCTTTTTTTTAGTACTACTAACATATATACGTATATATATTCGGTTGTGTCGCATTTGCAGACAATTTTTTTATCCTAAGTTGTGTACTCTATTGACCCTAAAATCTAACTGGTAGATTAATTCTCAGCCTAGAAATTTTTAGAGAAAAGCCTCACTTGAGGACAAAGAAAGCACCTACAGACCCCATATGTTCTGTAAAATACAAATAACTAGCTGCAGGATTTGGTCAATGTATTCTTATGTCCACTTATAGTTTTTGGAAGCTTTTCTTCCTACTTTTCTATTAACCATCCCAAGACAACTATCTGCACCATGCACAAACATGCAACTACCTGCAAACATGCCCATTCTAAAATGAATGAGCCTTTCTTCACCAAAATACATACATACACCTCATACTGACATAATTGAGTATTCAAATATTATATAAATCCAAGCCATATTTCTATATTTTAGATAAGGCACTTCTGTTCAATTAAAATAATTTGTGGAAACTATAAGGTACCTGTCTAGCTTCAAGATTTGAAACTGCCATGGCACCAACATAAGGAAGACTCTCAATTACAGCATCTGCCAAGTCTGAAATGAACATTGGTTCACACCCTAGCGCAGGAACACGACCCCAGTTTTCAATACCAGATTCTAAAGCCAATTCTTTGTACTCGACATCAATCTCTTCAAGAGTTTCAATATGCTCACTGACAAAGCTGTGAATCAAATATGAAAGTTATAGTAGCCAAAAGAAGTTAATGATTGAATAAAGAATGGAACACTAATTGCTAGAGGAAGTTAAATAGAAGCTATTTGATGCCATTATACTATCACATGATCCTAGTTTCCTGTACCAGAGTCTAAAGTTAACTTATTATACTCAACATTAATTTCTTCAGGAGTTCCAGTATGCTCACCTACGAAGTAGGTGAATCAAATATCAAGTTTTGGGGGTGGGGGGGAATGGAAGCCAGAGAAAGATGTTATGATTGAAGAAAAATGCAACAAACAGCTACCAACAAAGACTTAACCAGAAGCTATTTGATTTAATCAGCCAGCACACATTATCATTGTGACATTTATATAATTACCTAATTGGTACTGCCAAAATACTTTTTACTCCTTTTCGCCCTAGGTCAATTATTGTCTCATCAGTGTAGGGCTTCAACCATTCCACTGGCCCAACTCTGCTCTGCAAGAACATTAATAACCATTAACAAAAAGAGTTAGACATGTGGGAAAAGTCAATGGTCAAGGTAGTACCCAAACCTGGCCTACTTCACTATATATCCAGTCAGACCCAACATAAATCCAAAGTAAAAAAATGGTACCCATACCCAAACCCTGACTCGAGAAATTAATTTAGATAGTTTTGGCACATAGAAAGGAAGTCTGAAGGAGGAACAAAGGTTTGAATCTAAACATTACCCCTCTAAAGAGTAGGGCTGTAAATGACTTAGGCATAAATGAACAAACCGTCTTTCGTGTTCATCTATGAATTTCTGAACCTTAACCCTCTAAGGAGTTACATGGCGTTATTTAAAGAATTTAAAAATTGGGTTCAAGTTCTACTCGTTTAAAATTGGAGCTTGGTTTGTAAAAATCAGAAGAAATTGTTTGTTAGCATTAAACAAATATTAATGAACATAATCAAACATGTTCTTTAACAATTAAAAATATGTTCATGAACAATAAACAAACAAATCTAAACAAAAAGGTCAAATTTTTAGGCAGAAGAAGATGTTCAATATCTTCCCTACAAAAAGCAAGTCTATTAGATGGAAGAAGATGTTCAATATCTAACCCAAATCCTCTTGATAATGAACATAGAGAGACAACTTAAAATATAAAAGCATCTAAAATAAGCAAACTTTTCTTCATAAGCATGATCTTTAAACAATCCTCCAAGTAGACTTAATAAACAATTGAGGCCAAACGGGTTTATCATCTGAGCTATTAAAAATAAGATGACAAATAGGATAAACTGAATATAGAAGCTGGGACTAAAATCCATGTAAATATTCAACTCAAAATTAATTGTTGTTAGGAAAAGAGGCTTGACCTAAAGAAAATACTGCATCAAACCTCAGCTAAACTGGCGTAGGGTAACGCCAATATGTCAGAGCCATTTCCCATATTCAAAGCTATAGTAGCAAAAAACTGGATACTTGCTAACAGCATCAATTGCAAACAGAAAAAGAGTTCAAATTCCTAATCTGTAGGCCTGGGAAAAATCAAATAGGCAGATGTCATTTATTTGAAGTAGCTAAACCTATGTTAATGGTTGCCTATGTGTTTGAGCTCCTGATTTACCTACTGCCCACATCTTTGCAGTTGGTTAAAGAAGATCAAAAAGTCAAAAATAGATATATGGATATATTGTAATATGACAGTATAAACACACTAAGGCAACAAAAATTACAACATTTTCTACATCAATAAATGTTGTATTTAGATTTAATACGTCAATCGCACGATAATAATTCATTGAATGGTTTTTACCTTCATCATCTAACTTTAATGAAATTTGTTGAAAAACAATAATATAGCCTAGTCAGCAAAACCTTCAGCCTAGCTCAAGCCAAAGGATGGCTAATGCTAAAGATTTCGTCTTAATTTTTGTAATGCCTTAGTAAAAGAATACTGACTGATAGCCAGCTGCATGGATAAAATCTTAATATCAGTACAGTAGAAGCTTTACCTACACATTCATTAGTCATCATCAAACTAAAGTAATAGTGCAACAGTGGGAAAATTATTTTTTTGTTAAAGCATTATACAACCAGCATAGAAATATTCTGAAGAGGTACCAGAACCTCCATAAGCATTTAGATTGGAACTTTCCTACAGTTAATACAAGATTTTACTATCCATCCACGTAATTCCAGAATCCAAACTTACAACATATCAAAAGTTTTAACCACAAAACTAAGAAGTGAAATAGATGAGTCTGAAGTAATATTCCAAATATAAGTACCCGATAAGCAAGAGTGTATGCATTAGTGATCTTTCTCTTCTCTAATTCCTCTATTATCAAAGATTAGTCTAGAGAAATATTCCAAATATAAGTACCTGATAAGCAAGAGTATATGCATTAGTGATCTTTCTCTTCTCTAATTCCTGTATTATCAAATCCACACATTCTTCCATCTCTGCCTTGTAAGGATCACTTGCCTCTTCTACGTATGCAAGTGGCACCCCATGTGCACTAAAAAATATTACCACCTGTAATACGCAGTCTCAATTAGTATAAACATTGTAGGATGGTAACTTTTAAGTTAAAAGACATAAAAAGCTCCAACAATAACAGCAAAACAAGAAAGTACATTTTTTATTTTTTATTTTTAAATCTAAAATCTGAATCTTGCAAAAAGTTAATAGGCAAGGCCCCCTTCACCACATGACTCTCAAGTGATCAATGAGACATCGAAGACTTTGTAGAGAATGATACCAAGATATCATATTGATTTATTATGCAGTTAAAAAGGATTTAAAGTGTAAATAAATAGGATAAAGATAGAAAAGCAAAAGGTTACTTGACACCTCAATAAATACAGTGCCACTTCAAACTAACTGCAATCTAAAGTTTGGTCATGAAATATTCTAAAATCAGGCAAGTTAGAAATTAAAAATTTTAGGAGCCAAAAACCAGGAAAGCAAATGCAACTCCTAGCTTTTTTAATGCATCAATATCATGCATGCAATCTTAATCCAGATATTAGTGAAAAATGTCTTGATAACTAATAAACTGCAGTTCAGACAGAAAGTTAATGAGTAGTTCCAGAGAGAGCAAGTTGGATACCCATAATATCCTAAAGAGAGGGTCTTCAGTGTTTACATTTCTACAGGCCATCATCAAGATGATTAATGCCATCTACTTAATAGGAAACGACCCAGCAGTCAAAATTTGAGTAGTCCTCGGACAATCATTTAATTATAAAGAGAAAGACACATCCTTAACAGTGATGACTCCACAGGCAAAAATTATCACTCTTCAAGTCCTTGCATATTTCCAAAACTTTTCATTTAACATGTAGAACCATATTCTTAATGGAAACCATTTGAGATCCCACAACCAGAATAGTCTGTCTTGGTTAGAAGATCTTATAAAACTGATCCCACCACATGCTGATAATAAAAAACCTTCTACAACCAAAAACTATATTTTTATATTTATAATTATTTACAAGTTAATAAGCTTGACCTCTCCAACAGTTATCAAGACTTCCTTGTATATGCAAGCAAGCTATTCAATAGACATTTCAAATAGGCATACTTAAAATTATGGGGATTTCAGCCACATTCAAGGTTTAAATAAAATATTCCCTAAGAATTATGTTATGACAGATTACAGCTAGCATTTAACAAAAGATATTGAAGTGTTTAAAAAAATTGTTTGTATTTATACTATAATAACTGTTTTTTAATAAACACCAAGAGGAAATTTCAAAGGCCTGATCAGTTCATTTAGGGTGAATACAGGCAAAAATATATTCCCCTTTGTTAACTAGAATTGCTCTCTTCAAATAAACAGAAACAAGTAACTTTAACCACCCATCCAAAGACTTAGACTGAGCACCTAGGCAGCAATACCTGTCTCACTTTATTGCATGGAAGTTTTATTTCAAGCAAGAAAATCAAACTTGCCAAAACTTAATTTATGTACTTCTAGCAATCAATTAATAACTAATATCTTTGCAACTTGACTGTATCATAAAACAAAACTATTGAATCAAACTGCAGGAGCAAAAACTTCAATCATTTGTTTAATTTTCTTCAATAGATAATTTTGTCAAAATAAAATATATTCTTAGACCAGTTGAACATCACATGAAGATATTAGCTGAACATCTCTCCCAAAACATAGGTTTTGAATTGTTCTCAACTGTCAAAGAGCTGAACCAGCACCGTTATTCCATCACCCCATAATTTGATTCAGTTCTGGCAATCTCCAAGAAGAAATAGGATAGGAATCAATGCATACAGATACCCAAGAAATACAACAAAGAACCCATTTAGCATGTCAGTGATGGGGCAAAAGAATGATACGACCTCTGTGAACAAAAGCGGATTTAATTACCCAGGGACTTAACTCCTCATATTGCATGAGAAATAAACGCAACATTTATGTTGTCATTTTTGTACATATAAACCCAACCATTCTTTCTTTCCCACAATAAGATATTTACAAACCAATAAACAACTGGGCAATTCCCATGAGTCTAATAATACAACGATTAAAGGATGCCAAAGGTCAAACCATTATAAACATAAGATATAAGCTGGTTCGGTTCATCTGATTACTCAGAATAGTATTTCTCAACTTTCAAAGGCTAATTTTCTGAACTTCAGAAGGAAGTTAACCTACTTCATTCATGATGAGCATCATGTATCTTGAAGATTTATAATATAGTGAAACAAAACATGACAAGAGAATTAGAAAGTTAGGGGCAAGCATTGCATCAGTTTAATACAAAATTCAGATGTAACACCCTTTGCATGATGTGTAAATCAAACAATAGAACACAACTACATTTCAGCCATGAACAGCCATAAAATGACAATTTGAGAAAATTCTGTCAAAAAGAATACAAGAAAGGTCTTAAACTCATACATTTTCAGGATGGTCAAACTTCTGCAGCTCCTTTTCAATTAAATTAGCCATAGCTTTTATATATCCCTCACGTTGATACCAGGAAGGTATGACTGTATGCTGCATGTTCACTAGATATTCATCATCACTGATGAACCATTTGATTACATTGTCAGAGAAAGAAAGTTGATTTAAGAATAACCTTAAAGATTGAATCACTGAATGCATGATAAGTGTTCTTATTCCTCACCGAAATATACTTTCCAAGAGTCGAAGGCTTGAACCGCTAGTTGATATTGAAAATTGTGGATAAAGTGGAAGTACGACAAGCTTTGTTATTCCATCTTTCTTTATCTACAATTTTGTTACGAGGAATGTAAAACAACAGTATATCATCAGAATCCACATTTATATCAGAGAAGGCAGAGAGAAAATAAATATTAGTTTTTATAGTAGATTGATACATCCATAGGCAACCCTGATAGACAACAGAATTACCAAAAGAAATAAGCAGATTATTACAAGAAATTACTCAATGAAAACTAAGGTCTAACAAAAGCGATATTATCTATGAAAACTTAGACTCGTTTCTAAGACCAGAAGAAAACAAGCAGCAACCCAAATGAAGTCAGTTGATTCCAATCATACAAAGTAGTCATCCAGTTGAAAGCCATAAATTCAGAAAGCAAGTAATAAAGACTAAAATGTGCAAATTTACATGATAACTTACAATTGAAAACATTACAACACTTAAACGATACTTTGTATTTTCACTTATTTCTGTATAATGAAAAGTATTAAAGCAATTCCAAATCCAATCAAGTTTGAATGTGGTTTGTTTTCAGAACGTTCTAAACTGAAATTCTACCAATTAAAACTTTCGTATGTCATAGAGATGTTCATGTATAATAACCATAAAGCTTGTTAAGAAAAATAAAATAAAAGTGGATTAGTAAAATAAGAAAAAAGCTACCACAATAGGTACCAGTCATCCAAAAATAACACTAAACCTAACAAAGTACCTGCTCAATAGCTTCTTCAGTGAATGGATGCCAGTACCGCATTCCAACGTAAACTTTTGCAGGAACATTCTTTGCCCAAAGTGACTTTCTCAGCTCTTCAGCCTAAAATGGGTAGTGATATCGCAATACAATTACAAAAACTGACAAAAGAAACATGAACACATCATGATTGCTATATATTTCAGCTTTAATAACCTAAGAGCCATCCAAACCATTTGCCAAAACAATGTCATTTATATATCCGCTCTTTGGAGTTTTAATTAAATTGGTGGCAGAAGTTTAAATGCCATCCATTAATTGTCAATTTCCACAGTTTGGACTCATCAATTTTTGCAATTGCAAATATAAAAAGATTTATATTAAAAAATTAATTGTCACAATAAACAGCTGCAAAAACCGAATCTAGAAGCATTACCCACAAGGCTGTAACTGGCATTACCAATTTCAACATTTGATTAATTTCATCTTCATGTTCCTAGCAAATTGCCTAACTTGCAAGAGCAAGTGTAAATGTCCAATAACAATAGGGGGGAGGGGTAAAAGTAAAATCAGATAACAGCATAAATGAAATATAAAAAAGTGAATGGTTATGGCACATATGTGTGCATGGCACACACTGACTAAGATGCAATGGTGCATGAAAATTACTTCAAAATAGTTTGGGCATGATTTTAATATTTCTCTTGCACAATGCCATTAAAAGGAACATCAGATAGCAGCATAAAAGAATGACAAAAAATGAATGCTTGTAGCACATGCTTGTGAATGGCTAAACTCAGATGCATGAAAATTCAAAAATTTTAATTTTCTCTTCCACATTACTTAATCAGCATAGTAGTTAACTGAAAATGGTAGGCCTAATATCACATAAATGTCTCCACCAGAAACTCTAATGATAACAAAACCAATCATGCCTGAGCATCAGTTATTCGTCGTAGAGGAGAACCACCACCAATTGAAGCATAGCCTTCCTTGCTCTTAGGTGCTCTAAGAACAGATATAAACTGTGCCAAAGGCTTTTGCAAAAATTGAAACAACCTTTGTAGCCGTATAATATCCTGTCAATTACAGGATAAAACAGAATAGATTAAAAAAGTTATCTGACTAACTTGAAGCAGGGACAAAATATTATCAGATTAATTGTTTTGGGGTTTTAGATTCCTTTATTAATGCAAACACATACTACTAGACATCAAGATAGCTAAGGGCTGGAAGGCATTAACCACAATGGATGCACAGTATCGATTGACAAAAACCAGTATTATACTGCTTATTTTGAAGAGTTACATCCTGAAATCGATGCCTTCTATGTCCAATACACAACCAAGATTAGTGAAATGAGGGAGCTAATGACATCGGCTAAAGAACAGATTCAGAATGAGTGCAAGCTTGGCTAAGTGTTATAATTAGATACTATATGGGTCTTAGGGCTTTATCTTCAAGCAAAATGAGCTCATTCGATAACTGTATTAGATTCTTTTCTACTGATTATCAATAAGAAGTTAGTGCTCTTCAAGTCCTTTCAAGAAGTGAGGTTGTGCTTGATTCACCCAACCACAGCTCTAATGACAAAATAACTTCTATTGGTTGGATCATGACGATCTTAGTAGCACAGCTAACAACGTAAGTGCACCTTAAACAAAAGATTATTCCACATCAGAAACCAAGGAACTTGTGTTGACATATTCAAAAAGGGTCATACATAAAGCAAAAAAAAGGTTACCAACCGGGTCGGCAAAAAGGTTAAACAAGAAGGGCTGCACATCTTCGGGATTCTCGGGACCTCCAAGGTTCAATAACAGCACTCCAATCTTTTCCTCGGCAACAAGAGGCTCATTGGAGACACCTGGAGCGTTTGAAGTCACCAAAGCTCCCGCACCGACGCCCACGGACAACAAATTCTGTTCGTTCCGTTGTGTAGAAACTGACAATTGTGTCTTAGACAATCCGGAGGAACAGCTTGAAAGTAGAGAAATTCTAGACACCCTCTGAGAGATAGACAGCCTATGAAATGAAAAATTGATTAGGGGAAAGCTAGAAAAACAAAGAAAACCCAATAAAGGGATAGAAGGGGAAACCTGCAATGGCGAGAGGCAGAGGTGAGATATGGAGGATGAGGAAATGTGGAGGCAGATGATGCTGAATACCAAGTTGAGCTCTGAATTCTACCACTTCTCATTGCTTCGATCTTTAAGAAAAAGATAGTATAATCTAATACTAGGGATAATTATGCTATCCTCACCATCTTCATGTTTACTGGAAAGTAAAGAAATGGAAACCACAACAGAGGAAGAGAGAGTGGGATGAAAGGTGTGGGTAGGAGAGAACACCACATGAGAACTCAATCAA